>CM037156.1:17027918-17075418 GCA_020921065.1 Vaccinium darrowii
AATCATTCAATCATATGACACCCGGTCGGCGTAATGGAGTGGCAGCAGCATACAATGGCAGAACCACCATTTGAAGGTGGAGGTGACATTTAAGAAATTAACATATTTAATGTCAAAAACAAGTGTACATGTCTTGAGATAAACTATATATTATTACCCAAAAAAACTCTTTTCTTCATTCACTGAAAGAAAATTAACCTATTGTGACATGAATTTGTTGTGACAACATAAAAGTGGTCGCTAAAGGTGACATAAAGTGACGATTGATTTAAGAAGTTGTCACTAAGGAAGTTTTTTTTAGTTTTGGGTGGCGATATTTATGATGTTACAAAAACATATGATTTGGTGACAATTTGTATGTTGCCATAAAGATTGTGTCACAAAAAGGCTTATTTGTCACAAGTTGTAGCTAGTGACACGCACAAAAAAAAAAAAAAAAATTCACTAAAAATAAAATACTAGCTAGTGACAAATTATGAACAAGTCACTTAATCAATTGAAATATCTTACAACAGTGACAACGAAAATATGTCACAAAATTTTCAACTAAAATATAATCTTTTTTTCTCTTTGCTTTTTATTTATCGAAAAAAATAAATGCCTTTGTTGCTTTCAATATGGTCTTACGTTCTTTTGCTACATCTTGATTTGAAAAAGTTGGCGCACATACTATGTACTTGGCATTATTTTATTTTTTTGAGCGAAAAGATCATCCAAGTTATATTAAATGAAAATAAAAGGACACTACCAGTCCGAAATACAAAAAAAAAAAAAAAAAAAAAAAAAAACGAAGCTGCCCAACGCCAATATCGGACCTAGTCTCGGCTCATGGAGCTGGGTGCACTACAAGAAATTTGGCATTTGGCAAGGGGATTTTTAGCGTGGAAACAAATTTCCTCGCTAAAGTAGGTAATTGCGTGAAAATTTTTGTTTCCTCTGGAAGGTCGAATGATGAGTGTTTTTGGTGTGGAAGTCTTATTTTCCTGGCTAATACTTTGTTGCTAATTTTAATCCAAAATTCCTCGCTAATTCTTGCCGCAAAAACAAGGAGCGAAATTTTCATGTGGCAGGAAAACAAATTTTTGCGAAGAGATAAATATTTTCTTGCGGAAAGGCAGTAAACATTTTGTAACGAACTATATTTGTCGCAAAAAAAAGTTGGTTGTTTGCGATGAAATTTGAACTTTCCTCACTAAAAGGTAATAAACTTTGTGTGAGGAACTTTACGTAACCGCAAAAGGTTGGTTATTTGCGAGGCATTTAAAAATTTCCTCGCTGAAAAGCAATACACATTTTGTGAGGAACCATGCATAAACATTTTGCAAGGAAATGTATTTGTTGCGAAAAAGCTAATTATTTGCTAGGAAATTCAAATTTTCCTCACTAAAAAGGAATAAACCTTTGCAAGGAACTTTAGTTACCGCAAAAAAATTGGTTATTTGCAAGGAAATTAAAACTTCCTCGCTGAAAGGGAATACACATTTTGCAAAGAATGTTATTTGTTGCAAAAAAAAATGGTTATTTGCTGGGGAATGTAAATTTCCTCACTGAAAGGCTATAAAATTTTGCGAGGAACTTTATTTGCCGCAGATAAGTTACTTATTTGTGAGACAATTGAATTTTTGGTTGCTAAAAGCCTAAGCAAGATTTTGCGAGGAAATGTTATGGGAGTAAAAGACGTGGTACTGATTAAGGGTATATCTACCTTTAATGTTAATTTTGAACGATTTCAAAAAACGGTGGAACTTTATCATAATATTAATGCTATATTTGCAAGAATTTGTCTAGGTTTTCCAAAATATAGATTAATTGGACCATTTGTACCAAGAAAGAAATTAATATCATGTTCGTTAGACACTTGACATAATGAAAAATATCATTTTTCCAAATGAATTTGGATCCCAATGAAGGGGCTTTTTAGACCCAATTTAGCCAAAACTTTGCATGGATGATTTAATCAACAAGGACAACGAAATCAACGATTTTGATCGTGATGATTGTGTTGCAGCCATGTGGCTACTATTCATTCAACTAGTACACAGTACTTAGTTTACAATCAATTGCGTCCCGCTAAAGGGGTTATCTAAACCCGATCGAATTGAAAATTTACATGAATGCTTTAATCAACAAGCACACCGAAATCAACAATCTCGATCGTCATGATTGTATAACAACTAAGTTGAACGTAGAGATTCCAAAGGTAATTGCCGAGCCAATTTCTATAATGATCGATCTGAACCATTAGGATTGCACCTAGTACTTATTCATTCATCCTCATTAAAATTGAAAATCATCAGATATTGATAATTGGGTAAATTTCACTGACCTCCCCTGAGGTTTCTAACAAATACAAGGACCTCCCCCGTGGTTTCTGAAAATGCACTGCACTCCCTTACTTTTGAAACTATTCTCTAGAGTCCCCCTTCTGTTATCTTTCCCGTTAAAAACCTAACAGAAATCTGTGATGTCCTCATATTTGTTGACTATTTACCAAAATTACCCCCAACCAATACAAATATTGACAATTTCCTTGCAACCAAACATGAATCACTCCTTCACCCCTTTCTCTCCCTCTGTGTCTCTCTAAAACCTCACCCAGAATATCACGAGTCATGACCACCATTTTCGCACAACTACGACCTTCACCCAACCTACACCAGTCTCCTCCATGACCCCATATGCTCTCTCTTTCATCGCCCACACTTTCTATGCATCTCCAACACACATTTTGATAATACATCCAATAGAAAAACTATTTGATAGACCCGAAACAAAAAACAATAATGTTACTCAAATGGAAAAACTAAATCTGTACATCAATTGAAGGGTCCTGGGTTCTGTAATTTTTTTTTTTTGTGGTTGGCGAAGTTTCTAAAATCTGGACATTAATCTGGACATCATCAAGGTGGGTTTCCCACATTTGTTTCACAAAGTCAGTAATCATTGATTTCCGTTGGATCTTGCCAAGAACTCCACCCCAACGCTGCATTCCCACAACACATTGGCTAATCTCAAAACCACTCAATCTTCCCTACTTCACTGTCTGATATTGCAAAAAAAAAACACAAAAAACAAAAACAACTATCCGATCGGAGGAAATTCTTCAAACATGCACTGGAACCAAAAGCCCCAAGTGGGCATCAATCGATTTGATGGATGTAGTCTCTTCGATCAAAAACCTAAGTTGTGGGTTTATCGACAACAAAAAAAAATTACCCGAAATTTATCGAGACAGGCTTGAGTTTGATCCTTTACGTGCCTGATCATCTCCTGTGGTGACGCAAAGTTTAGCGACATTAGAAGGTGTTGCACAAATCTCCAATAATCGGTTAAACCATGAATGGTTTCATAGCCAGATCGGTTACCCGATTTGATTATTGAGTGAGAGAGAGAAGATGAGACAAGAGAGGTGAGCAAGGTGGAGCTAGCTGTGCAAATCAGGTGAGTTTTTGCAACGTCCATGGCCATGGTGACGGATGAGCAAGAGCGATTTGGGGAAGAAGACAATGGAGGGACGGTTTGGAAAAGTGATACGGTGGATCAAGTTGTACACTATAAATCTATGTGATGTGAGGACATTTTGGTCTATTAATCGTTGAAGTTAACGCCGTCCAGTGTAAGTTAAAAAAGAGGGGGAATCTAGAGAATAGTTTCAAAAGTAAGGGAGGGCAGTGCATTTTCAGAAACCATAGGGGAGGTCCTTGTAATTGTCAGAAATCTCAGGGGAGGTCAGTGAAATTTACCCTTGATAATTATATGATCAGAAGACATTAATGAGTTCAGAGGCATTAAAAGTCCTTTGGTGCACCACTTGAGCCCCACTTGAGTTTTTTTTTTGGCTATTGAAATAGTCTACCTTTTACATAATATGAATCAAATTATTTTATACCAGAAAAAAGTTAATTGCATATCATTAGACATTTGATCCGATGAAAATTATTATATTATTAATGAATTTACGTGCCGACGAAGGGGCTTTCTGAACACGATTGAGCAAAAAATTTGCGTGATTGATTTCAACAACAAACACAATGAAATTAACAGGCTCGATCATTAAAGTAAATGGGTTATTTCGGTTTGTTACATAAATGTTAGTACCAATAGTAGAGGTGGCAAATGGGTGGGTTGGGTTGGATTGACGTGGGTTGATATGGATTATGGGTTGAATATGGGTGGATTGAATATGGGCTAATAGTAAGCAGGTTTAATATGGGTGGGTTGAATATAGGCCAAGCTAAATCCAACCCAACCCCTTTTTTCCCATACCCTTCTTTCTCTCTCTCTTCCACGGTCTGTGTTTTCTTGTACTACGTTTTTGAAATTTTTTTTGTCTTGTGTCTCTTCAACAGATTAAATATTTGAGGTTTTGAATTAAAAGTGTTGGAATGAAACTATTTTATGATGATTGCACTTTTCAAAACTTGCTCGTGATCATTTGATGATGATCTGAAAATTTAAGCAAGTGCTTACTTTTTTTGGGTTCTAAAGCAAATTAGTAGTGTCTCTATAAAAAAAGGTAAATTAGCAAAGGCGGAGCTACATATTGGAGTATATTTTGCATATTTTTGTTAGATATTCTAAAAAAAATTATAAAATTTCAAAAATAATTAAAATGTAAAAACAATTTTCGTTCTTAGAATGCTAAATTGTAGTAAATTAAATTGAACCTTGCGATAACGAATTCTCGTAGGAGTTGCAACTCTTGTAGGAATTAATTGAATTATGGCAGAATGTGTAGTGGGATTAAATGCCGAATATAGTAGGTTCCAATATTTATTATACTCATTTAGGCCCCAACCATAAATTTTTTGATCTCATACAGCGTACCTCGTTTACAATCCTTACTATCAATCTTTCTCATCAATAGTGCACGTTGTCCCTAAGCAACACAATCAAATAACTGTCGAAGGCAACAGATCCTACCATTACTATTCTACCAGTATTTTTCGGTGGCCACTGTCCAACCCATCTAATTCAACTTGCGATGAGTTATCAAGTGCGTAACTATGGAAACTTGAAAGGGTTGAGTTGGAATTTGGAGAAAGAGAAAAACAGATTTCCAACGTAATAACTCACAAATGTTGTACCGAACTGGTGATGTGGCAGCGTGTTATTGGTTTGGAGGAAAAGCTAGTGTTTCCACCGGTGGTGGAAGTAATCTTTTCTCAGTAGTCCATACTCCTATTTTTTGTTCATATCTCGGGTCCAAAACTATGGTCTGAACAAGTCACCTTGTAAAACATGCAAAAAACTTTAACTCTACAAAATATAAGAATGATCGAAGATTGATAGACGTGTGAAAACGTTGTAAATTGAACTCCACAAAATGATTGTAAATATATTATACAGTTTAACCTTACAATTTACAAAATAAAAAGTAACTTATTCATATATCTATAGATATTTGATCATACTAAGTTCTGTAGAACTGTAGTTTTTAACATGTTCTACGAGGTAAATGATTTAGATCATAGTTTTAGGATGTAGACGAAAATCGAGAGTATGGAGGGGTATGACTATGGAGGGATAGGGTATGCATAGGAATTTTAAGTGAGCACTGCTACATACCCAGAATGGGTGGGTTGGGTTGGGTCTGATTGGGTTAATATGGGTTATGGGTTGAATATAGGTGGGTTGAATATAGATTGAAAGTGAATGGGTTGAATATGGACGGGTTGAATATGGGTTAGGCCATACCCAACCCAATCCGACCCAATTTTTTTTTTTTTTTTAAGATCTTGCGTTGTTTACAATCTTCCTCTACACAAAGCACATTTTCACTGATATATACACTAAAATGGCCAAAAGTTCACTGCCCCTCTCTCGAATTTGTTTACATCAAATTAAACAAGCAGAAAAGATCGAAGTTGAAACATAAATTAGAAAGTTAGAGGATTATGGTTGTGTACATCATCAATCACAATTAGTTTGTATAATCACTACAAGAAAAAGTAACTATGGCGACGAAAGCCAAATGTGTCTTTATGGCGAGGAAATCAATTTCGTCGGCAAAGAGTACACTATGTCGATGAAATTATCTTTCCTCGCCCAAAAACTAAGATTTGGCGAGGAAATGAACAAGGCTATTATTTGGCGACGAAATTTGAATTTCTTTGCCAAAAAGCTAAGATTGGCGATAAAATTATATTTCCTCTTCAAAAAGCTAAGATTGGGCGAGGAAATGAATATTTCCCATTTCCTCGCTAAAGGGTACCCATTTGGCGACGAAATTATCTTTCTTCGCCAAAAAGCTAAGATTGACGACGAAAATTATATTTTCTCGTCAAAAAGCTAAGACTTGGCGAGTAAATGCTAGTTTCCTCTCCAATTGTTCAGAATAGGCAAGGAAATTTTGTTTCGTTGCCAAATGTAAATATTTCCTCACCATTTCTGGGACTATTGAGATTTTGATATAGATGTGTTGTATTATCTCCATGGTGAGATATAATTAACAACTTTAGTAGCTCACTAATATTATAAGACATTATTAGCAAAACAATTTTTCACATTTTCTAGTAATGATAAAAATGAAATTATTTTTCTCTCTAGTTTTCCTCAATGATGTACTTTTTAAGTTCGCAAGTTATTTTTAATTTTCTTTTATAGTGAACGAATTTTACAAAATCAAAGAATTCTTGAAGAAATTAATATTTTCATAAAGGTTATTATCTGAATAAATTAAAATACTTGAAAGAAATCGTAACAACAATATGAAATGAAAAGAAAGGATCGGGCATGGATCCTGAGTTTGCAGTTGAAAGATTTGCATTTTGGAATCGGAGAGTTCATGCACAGAGATCTTAAAAGTGGAGAGAAACAAAATAATAGAAAAAATTTGACATTGATGCTTGAATCGGAAAGTGGTGTGATGGATAGGTGTTGGGACTTGCAAAGGCAAGGTCGCAGGTTTGAGCTCGGGCTAGAAAGTAAAAACTTCAGTAAAAGAAAAAAAAATAAAAGATTTAAGAAACAAGTTTAAAGAAACACTTCAAAGGAACTAAAATTAGACAGGAAGATTTTAAAAAAATAGAGGTGAAAAGAAGTAAAAAAAAGTTTATATATTGAAAGTTAAAACTTTGCGTTGAAAAGAAAGTTGGTGTGGTGGAAGGGTTGTGTAAAAGCAAATAACAATAAAAGATTTAAGAAACAAGTTTAAAGAAACACTACAAAAGGACTAAAATTAGACAGAAAGATTTTTAAAAAAAAGTTTGGAGAGATGAAAACAAGTAGAAAAGGTTTATATATTAAAAGTTGTAGAACTTTGCATTGAAAAAAAAGTTGGTGTGGTAGAAGGGTCGCGTGTTGCTATAGGGGAGGTCGCTGGTTCAATTCCCAGCGTAAGTGGAGGAGCTGGGTAATGTATAAACGGTGTTTTAGTTTCAGGGGTTTTAGGCGAGGAAAAAATTCCTCGCCAATTTGGCCGAATAGGCGAGGACAAATTTCCTCGCCAATTGTTCCGCATAGGCAAGGAAAAACAAATTTTGTCGCCAGTTGTTTCGAATAGGTGAGGAACGATTTCCTCGCCAAATGTTCCGAATAGGCGAGGAAAACAACATTTCGTCACCAATTGGTCAGAATAGGCGAGGAAAAATTTCCTCGCCAATTAGCAAAATAGGCGAGGAAATATATTTTTCCTCACTAAGATTTTTTCTTCAACGACCATTAATCGAAGAAAACGGGCGACAAATTTTTTCCTCGCCAATTTGTTTGGCGAGCAAATTTGATGTTTTAGAGACGAAAATGATTCGTCGCGATACATGAATTTTGTTGTAGTGAATTCTCATCATTACCACGATCCGAATTTCTAGAGGAGAGACGGAGGGAGAGGAAATTCCAGAGGAGAGAGAGAGAGTGTGGGAAATTCCAATTGGGGTGAATTAGCTGCTGAGCAGTATGGTAGCCCAATTAGACTTACGATGGTCATGGCATGATATGTCCTTTCGTTTATGTTGAGCCTGAAGTAAAATGGACTTAAAGTTCTCATTTGAAGAGAGAGACGCAGAAGATTTTTCGTCTTAAATTGAATATAAGTTCAATTATCTTTCCAAAATTTATGTAGATATGTGGTGGAGATAGAATTTTGAAGATTTTTCATTGGCTCAAGTGAAAGAGATCTAGAGAGAGAGAGAGAGAGTACTATAGGAAGAAAGCTCGAGAGAGAGAGAGAGAGAGAGAGAGAGAGAGAGAGAGAGAGAGTCCTAGTGAGGAGTACTATTGGGTTATCTTGAATGAATTGGGAATGAAGCAGAGGTTACTGGCGAGCAGGAGATGAGCCTTATGACAATCGAATTTGTCTTTTCATTTTTTGGGTTCAACCCATTTTGAACCCATTTTCAACCCAACTCAACCCATGTAAATATGGGTTAGTACAGGTTCAACCCCTATCAACCCATATTACAATATGGGCAAGTTGGGTTAGGTTTCAAGTGGGCGGATATCAGCAGGGACGAAGCCAGGATTTTGGCATAGGGGGGACGGATATATTTAAAAAAAAAATTAAGACAACGATATAAATTTTTACTAACTCAATATATACATGGGTTTTTCTCTTGTGTGGGTTGACAATAAGACAAAAAAAGAAAAGAAAAAAAAACAAACTCCAATGTATTTTTTTTTACTTTTTCATACACTTTTACACATTCCTATAAACTTTTCACACATTTTAATATACTTTTTAAGCCTTATAATCAGCCCATTGGGCTGATTTTAGAATTTTCCATATATATATATATGTGTGTGTGTGTGTGTGTGTGTGTGTGTGTGTGCGCGCGCGCGCAAAATAACACCGATACATATGAAACTAAACATGTTTCTAATATCAACTTAAATTACAAAAGGTATTAACGTCTATCTAATCCTATCTTGAACTGTGCTTGACACTCTTTCTTGTTATTAAAAGCATCAATGATAGAGTCTGTGTCCAACTCCCGAGCAATATCTATCTCAATATAAGTGATCAAGAAATTTGCTAAATAATCATCCTCCATCCTATTGTGAAGTCTTGTCTTCACATATTTCATAGCAGAAAATGCACGTTCGGTTTTGAAACATGCAAAGTTAATATAAGCTTAATCAACCTATCGAAAAGATGATATATCATGCACTTTCTTTCTTCGCCAACACTCACTCAACTTTGAAATCGTTGACAGATTTTGGAACTCAAGATGCCTAGACACATCAAGCTTATAATTTTGCCATTTATATCTCAAGTGGTACTTTTTTTGCTCAATGAAATCCATTGGATAATACTTCTTTGCAAGCTTGCAAGTATCTTCGATGTTGAATGATCTGAAGCCATCACGATGATCTAGAAATGTGTTGAGAATGAGCATTGTATCTTCCTTAAACTGAGTGTTCAATTCTTGCAATTGAGAATCGACTGTTTTGGGAGCCCCCAATTTCTTTCGCCTTCACTTTGATGTCCACAGACCACATTAAAGAGTTTTGGGCTTCCGAAAATTCAGTGAGCCTTAGTTTTTAAAAGTGAACGGGGCCTTGAGTCCGCCCTGAAGTGAGTTGGGTTATAAATTTTGGGCGTTGTTTTGTTTAAAAGGATTGTAATTAAGTCTCATTAAAACCAATTTTAGTACAAAATTGTTTCATAACTTGATAAATATTAAAGTTGTTACAATTATATTTTTAACGAAAAGCGGAGGGGGGACGAGACTATATAGTTTGATGATAAATATTTTTTTTCAATGTAATAGTACGAATTTTTTAAGACGTAGGGGGGGCGACTGCCCCTACTAGCCCCTCCCTGGCTCCATCCTAGCGGATATGGACGGGTTCATGGGTTGGGTTGAGAATTGTCACCTCTAACCAATAGTATCCCATGACAAAATTACTCTCGCAAAAGGAAAATCATCTAGAGAGGAATAGTTTACTTTAGTCATTTTCCAAATTGGGCAATTAGTGAATATGGTGGGCTCGGTAGTGAATATGGCGGGCTCGGTGGTGAAAAATGGCAGGACAGAAAAAAAAAAAAGAAATGGAAGACAAAAGGGCATGAAACTACGCCGTCTAATCAGTACACCCACATACCCACTCCTTGCATCTCTCTCTCTTTCTCCTCTAATGAAGTTGCAGAGAGCAAAAGCTTGATGAATCCGCCATAGGCTCGCTCGCAGTGCAAACCGATTCTACCAAGGGTCGATCAACTGCTTCTCTATCTCTCCTCGCTTTTAGTGCAGAAAATCTTCTTGTAGTGCCTAACCTTTTCTTGTAGTGCCGAACCGAAAATCCTAATTTCTTGGGGCAAAGGTCTTGCGTGTGGGTCTATACACACACACTGACTAGAACAAGGTGAAAAGTAGTTAGATAAGAAATCAAAGAACCATGCCCAACTTTTGAGTAAAAGACAAACCTTATAAACCTATAACGCATAAACTATTCCAAAATCTAAGGTTATACAGCTTCTAATCTAGATTATGTTGTATTTTGGTACTTAACTATGGATATTTTAGTGTGGAGAATGAGGGGAATAGAAGAGAATCTTTCGGTAAACAAACTTGTATGGTATACAATCATAAGGGATTCCACTGATAAGGTTTTACTTAACCACTAACTTACTACTTTTTCTCGGTGTACATATATGTGCTTGTATCTTAGTACTTGATAGGTGCTGAAAAGCACCCATTAATCCTTCCAATTTATGCTTTGTTAGTTAGGTTATGTAGTTAACTGATTAGCGTTAGTTGGTGTGTGGTGCTTCAGGTTTTGAAAGCTCGAGAACTTGGAAAACGTATTTTGGAGTGATTTGAAAGCGCCAAGGATGGGAAGATGGGTATAGAAAGGAGGTGAAACTCAAGTTGCAGCATCTCTGGACCGGACCAATGTCTTCCTGGACCGGACCAGCACTTAACACGGCAAAACCTACCTTGCAGCACCCTTCGTCCGGACGAAGCATATCGGCAGGTTTGTACAACTCCCAGCTTCTCTGGTCTGGACCACCCATGTCTTGGTCCCTCAAACAAACACGAAAATCAGCGTTTTGGACGCGTTTTATGTAACTTTTAGGTCTCCGAGTATAAATAGAACTTCCTAACATTGTTTTAGGGTTCCCAATTATTGAGAGAGGCTACTTTGTGAGAGAAACTTTTAGTTCTCATGTTCTTCAAGCATTTTTCAAATCAAAGCATGTCAATCATCACCATGTCCGGCTAAACCCTTTCGCTAGGGGGAGGATGAAGCTTTACACCAAGTAACGTTGTTTTTCTGCGTAGACTATGGTTATTACTCGGATCGGATTATATGTTAAAAACTCAATTTCATATGATCATTGGAATCATGGTTTTATTCTTCCAACGTGTTGCGTATTTGTATACAGGTGTTCAAATACCATAAACATATAATTGTTTTCACTGGTGCGATTGGAGTTCTGAGATGAATTATGCTCGTAAGACGGATCGTGTCGTGATAGTGAGACGGTCTGTGCTATGGGATAGTCCATGCCTTTTAACAATCTCTATATTTTCTTGACAATTATCGTTAGGGTTTGCAAGCCCTAGCGATAATCCTTTGCGATTCGAATATCAATCATGTCTATGTGGTGCTTGGTTATGCGGTAGAAGTGGATTCTAAACCCTAGATCCCCTCTCCATCAATTTAAATCACTTTTAATTATTACGCCCCTTAGTTTAACAATTTCACATTCAATCAAACAACTCTTTACCGAATTAAATTAGAAGTTAATTGGAGTTAACGCAACTCAGCCAATTTGTCCACGTGGATCGACACTCGGACTTAACCGCTATTCTCCGAAATAAAAGTTAATTCCTAGTTATTAAATATTTATTTTTGACTCGGCACGACACGATTAGTAGCCGTTACTCTGGCGTAATCCAACTAGCTTATCGGTTTCCAACTAATCATCGGAAATTAAGGTAGATACTTTATCTTAACCCTAGATTAGTATTTTCTAGTTCATTTTAAATATGTTGCTATTATGCTTAAATGTACTTAATTATGTTTAAACGATATTATGTTGGACGATTAGCAATTTAATGAAAGTTTAGACTTTGAAAAACACACTTGGTCGTTACCATGCACGATTTGAGATTGACTTATCAAAATGCACCGTTATAATGCTCGATGAAATTTTGGAAAATCAAATTATGCAGTTATAATGCCCGAATGAAAATCGACTTTTCAAATTTATACAGTTATAATGCCCGACTGATTTCTGGAAAATAGCCAACTAAACTTTTTATTAACAACTTCAAAATGTTTTGACTGTACTTGGACTGTTGAGATAACCCAAGGCTAACACCCTTGAGGGTCTGTAAAAAAGATGAGCCTCGCGCTGTCTAAGAAAGGAATGGTAACAGTAACTACATTCGTGCGGCCATCCAGCCTGAGACTCTCCTGGTGACCTCATTTGTCTAAAGAAAGTCACCAATGAGGTTTTATACCTAAAGTAACACGGTTATCGTGAAATGTTTTTAAACGAAAGATTTATCTTGAAACGATTTTAAAAGGAGGATTTTTAGGAAATTATGGCATGTGCTCGTTTTCCAAGACGGTACGACACAACATGTTTTTTGAGAAAATGAATTTTTTTTTCATAAGAAGAGATAGAGATGAGAATGAAAATGATGATGTGATGAAAATTGAGACGATAATACTGTTGGAGTCCCACCTCAGTTCCCTGAGGTGAACTGGTGGTCAAAGCTCAACGGAAATATACGGTAGTGTTGTTTAGAGTCCCACCTCAAATTTCGCGGGGAGAATTTGGCTGTCAAAGCTCACTCAGTACATCACGTAGTAAACGGATCTTATAAACAGGCTGTTAAGTTCGATTCTATAAGAAAATTGGGACTATGTCGTGTGTGACGCACGCAGAGTGAACGGACTTCATAACCTGCGGGTAGTCACTGTTATGGGTGGCCGAGACTTTGAAAGGAAAGGTTGGTGACCGTTAGAAAGGGGTGGTTGAACGAGCCAATAACTTTCGAGAGATGTGAGATGTTGACATGGATGGAATTTGAAGAAGAATGCTGTGATGTGAAATTGATACAAAATATTGATACTACACTCTGATTCTAAAACGATACGAGACACTGATTATGTAAAGCTGCACTATGATTTGATTTGACTCTAATATTTGAAAATGCATGATTTTACTATTTACCTGCTCCCTACAATATTGTTCTAGAATTGCTAGTTTAAGGTTGGGGTAGGGTATCTATTGAGCGTCCACGCTCATGGTGTTGCAATTGTGCAACCCTGGCATAATACTACGATGTTGCTTCTCGACTCCGACGTATTATGCTAGATTATCACCATGGACAGGAGGACTTCTACAGAGAACACGGAGCCGGAGGAGCTGTCGAGATGGAGATCAACCAGGCAGAGGAATTTACGGAGCCGTAGAGCTTACTCGGTCTGCCTTTTTGTAATCTGTGAAGGACAGATTATTTATTATAAAGTTTATATTATTATTATTTTCTGTTTAAGTAATTCAGTTGTAATAATAAATAATGTTTCCCAAAATGTGTTGTGTTACAAGTGATATTAGAGCCCTAGGTTCAAACACTGGGCCTTGGGTAATTGGGTATACACTAAGCTAGATTAATAATGTGTGCCCTAAAAATTTCGTTAATTCTCCTAGATGCTATTAGATTAAGAGTTTATTAGTGACTAATATGAAAATTATCTGATTTGTAGATGCCCCCTAATTATGCTAGACTCGCAGGTTTAAGAATCGGTACTCAGGACCCCTACCAAACATTGATCCCAACTATAGTTACCTCAAGAATTTCCCACTAATAACCAACTATCTCCACCGACATGGCAAATTTCCACCAATGCTCTTTGGAACCAGAAGATTACCCTGGGGAACCAGAGGATGACCCTGAGGAAGGTGGAAGGTATCTGTCTAACCCTGAATTCGAGTACAATGATGAAGAGGAGGATGACGCTAATCCCATGATGTATTTTCATGAGTATGATGATGAAGATGAGGTAGGACACCCTAACTTTGACATGCATGGGTGGCTAGCTGACTATGAAGCTGAAGCCGATGCGCTGAACCAAGAACAAAATCCTGTTGACCCACCACCTGAACCCAAATCTAATCCTGAAAGTGAGGTTGATGACCCTCTGAACCCACCACCTATATCGGTTGGCATGAGACTACCAAACTGGGCCCCTATTGACGGACACCTAACTAACCTGCAGCATGGTGAATAGGTCTACATAGTGATAGCCCCAATATTTTCTTGTTTCTGGAAGAGCACAATCAACGATATTTCTTGGGTCCTGTGCAGATCACTGAGCCTTGTGTAAACCAATACTACACTGTTGACCTACCTCATGGATATTCTGAGCACCTGTCTAACAAGATCCTATATCTCCGAGTATCCTGTGTTCACCTAGCAGACGAACATCGGATTATCTCACTTTACCTGGACTTTTCCAACAACAGAACCTACTCAGAGCTGCCTGTTAGGAGGGAGGAGTTCATTGACCCATTTGGGGCCATACACAGGGACAAAAGGTGAAGAGTGACCTGGAGGTGTTATGGCATAACTGATGTGACTGTGGAAAGGGAGAGCATGCTGAGAGCATACTTCTCGTGGATGTTCTAGGAAGTTGGATACATGATGGAGATTGCTAGAACCTAGCATTAGTTAGGTTTTTAAATAAGTTGTAATGCAAGGATGTTTGAGTTTGTACTAGCAGTAATGAAGTTTGATTTGGTCTGTAATATGTATAACTTGGGTTGTAAGATGATTTTTAGTCATCAATAAAATTCAGTATTGTAGTAAACCTTGTCGTACTTCCTTAGCACCGTTTTCACGACTCCACTTAGCACCACAACACCATTACACCTGTCTATATGTACACTTTTAAGTCTAATCATAACTTTTTACCTATTCGTAGGCTATGACAACTCCATACGCTTTGACGGAAGAGGACTCTACCCACAATCTCACATTTACTCAGTTATTGACTCTACAGGACAGTTTGGTTTACGCACCACCCGGTCATGCCCTTTTCCCTGTTGCACCGCTGCCACCAGTACCCGCACCTGGAGTGTATACTAGGTTCGACCCTGTCGCCATGGTTCCAACAATCCTGTATGCACCTATCTACACTAACGACCCTCTACTAGGCCACCTGTTTGAAGTGCCAGTCTTCAAGCAGATGCCGCCTCTGCCGCCGCCAAAAGACCCAACCTATCAGTTCAGCATTGCTATGGATGATCCCCCTGCCTTCGTCACTGAGACATACTTCTAGGAGCCACTGCCAATGGAGCCGATAGTTGAAAAACCGGAGCTGACTCCAGCCCAAAAGTTTGAGCGCTTTCAACAATTACAGGAGGAGGAGCTCACCTTTGCAGAAGCACAGCACAAAAGTTTGAGCGCTTCCAACAGCTACTGCACTCAACGCTAATAGACCCCCGCCTAATACTAACCACCATGGTCCCATGACTCGTGCTCAAGCTATGAACGAGTTCTGGAAGAGACGACCACCCGTCTTTCATGGTGAACCTAACCCTACTTTAGCTGAGGCTTGCCTGAAAAGAGATCAAAGCGATCCTTAGCACTTTGGGAGTCAAACCAAGACAACCATTGTGTAGCTCTCAATGCCCACCAACTCCAAGGAGAGGCCCGACACTGGTGGGAGATGATTGAGGTCAATTATAACATTGAGACCATGACCTTCGAGGAGTTTGAGAACATCTTCTTGGACAAGTACTTTCCTGCCCTAGTGAAGTACGCAAAGATCCAAGAGTTCCATAACCTGCACCAAGATTCAATGACAGTGATGCAGTATGTCGCTAAATTTGAGAAGTTGTACCGTTATGGCCGTGCCACTGTCCCAACTAAGGAAGACAAGGTTTGGAAGTTTGAATGGGGACTTGGTTCGACTCACAAGATGGTTATGGGAATGGGCTATACTACCTATTCTGAGGCAGTGAAATGTGCCCTAAGGATGGAGAGAGAGGAAGCAGATTTTTGGACTAAACGACAAGGAAGCAGTTCGGGAGGACCTATTAGGACTGTGCAGAACAACAACAATAGTGGGCCCTACCCAGCCAGACCTAACCAAGTTAACACCCAGCCTTGGAGAAGAAATGATGTCAGGCAAGGACCGCCGCCACAGAATTCCAACTATAACAACTAGCCGGTCCGGTGTTACAACTGTGCGGGCTATGGACACTACAGCCGCAACTGCCCTCACCCGAGGAAGGATGGATTAACCTATGGGAATTAACAGCAGCAGCCACAACTGCTTCAGAACTCCGGCAAATAGCCTATGCAACAGAATGCTAGGCCAGCTCAGCAGAACAACTAGACTGGGAAACAGCAGGTCAAGGCACCTCAAAACGGGACAGGACACCTGTACGCTCTGCATGCTGAAGATCAAATCCAGCAGCAGGACCCTTCTGTGATTCAAGGTATGCTACTGTTATTCAGTACCTGCGTACAAGGTTTATTTGATACTGGAGCATCGCATTCGTTTATATCAGCTGCATGCGTATCTGCACTAGGATTAGACACTGAACCCCTAAAGAACCAGATGACAAAACCATCACCTTTAGGTGGTAGATCACTAGTTAATCTAATCTGTAGAGGCTGCGAGTTAGAAGTAAGTAATATTCGACTAACTTGCGACTAACGCGTGATCGAGATGGCTAACTTCGACTTAATTATGGGGATGGACTGGTTGTCAACTCATCGAGCAGTCATTGATTGCCATCAAAATATAGTAACGACCTTTACTCCTGATGGGAATTGTTTCTATTTTAAGAGGGATAGACAGGCTGTGAATTCGGCGACTAGGCGCTCGAAATGGCAGAACCAATTGTTCAGATGGCTAGCTAGTCTCCAGTTGGAAGAATCTAACCGAGAAGAGTTAGGACTTCCACACGTTGTCTGCGAGTATGCTGACGTGTTTCCTGACGATCTATCTGGATTACCGCCACGAAGAGAGATTGATTTCACCATCGAGCTCCAACCCGGAACCGCCCCGATTTCAATAGCCCCATACCGTATGGCACCGATTGAATTGAAGGAACTGAAGACTCAGCTACAAGAGTTGTTGGAAAAAGGATACATCCGACGAAGTACTTCACCACGGGGAGAACTTGCACTATTCGTGAAGAAGAAAGAAGGGACCCTATGACTGTGCATTGACTATAGGTAGCTGAACCAAGTCACGATCAAGAATCGATATCCACTGCCTAAAATCAATGACCTGTTTGATCAGTTGAGAGGAGCGACTTGTTTCTCGAAAATTGATCTAAAATTAGGGTATCACCAGTTGAGGATACGAGACGAGGATATCTCGAAGACCACGTTCAAAACAAGATACGAACACTACGAGTTCGTGGTCATGCTGTTTGGACTAACAAATGCTCCGGCTGTATTCATGAGTCTCATGAACAAGATATTCCAACCCTATTTAGATAGATTTGTGGTGGTGTTCACTGATGATATCCTAATATACCCAGCCAATAGAGTAAAGCATGAAGGACACCTTTGGACCACACTACAAGTACTAAGAGACAACCAATTTTTTGCCAAAACTAGTAAATGCGAGTTCTGGCTAGAGTAGGTTAAATTCTTGGGACACGTGTGTCTAAGGATGGTATTGCAGTTGATGACAGCAATGTAGAAGTTGTACTGGATTGGAAGCGACTGACTTCAGTATTCGAGATTCGCAGTTTTTTGGGATTAGCAGTGTCACCCTCGAAATTTCCAAGATAATTCATTGAGAAAATCTACGTGGACGGTCAACAAGTCCACAGGCCACGTCAAAGTCCAAATAAAATATAGAAAGTCAAAGTCAACAATTTATAATAGTCTAAGGGTACCCGATAACTCAATTATACAAGTACACAGGTTTTAAGTATGTTTACAACCCATAGACAAAAGAGAAGACTTAATCAAGTTACAAAATAATCTTGGCAAAAATACTACTTCTAAGATGATAATGCAACTCCTCCTTTAGCTTTCAAAACAATGCACGCATGCACTCCAAGCACTCCATAATCATGCTCTTTGATGGGTACCTGAAATTTGTAAGGATGAGCTCACTAGCCCAGTAGAGAAATGTCTAACAAACCTAAGTGAAATGAAATGCATATGGATGATAGACAAGAAAGCACAAATCATGTAACAAGAGTTAGGAAAGAGTTTGAATGGTGAAAGGACTAGAAAGTGGCACATAATTAGCTAGATTTTACTTACTCTCGTCCCTCGTACCCAATAGCACCCGACACGCCTCTGGTGTCCTACACGTTCAATATATACATCTCATTTCTTTAAAGATTCAATTATTCTCTGGGCATGCCATATAGGCCCCGTGTCACTCTGGGCATGCCATAAAGGCCCCGTGTCACTCCGGGCATACCCTTTCAGGCCCCGTGTCACTCCGGGCATACCCTTTCGGGCCCCATGTCATCATTACCACATTCGTACTTCATTTCATGCTCATTAATATCATTACGGTGTCCACGTGTCTCATCACCTTAGTTTCATGCATTGGTTTCACACCAACATAGAGTTAACCAAACGTGCCAATATGGAAATTTCAACCCTAGTGTCAAAGGTAGTCCTCATGAGCCTTCCGAATAACGTTATATAACCAATAACTTTGAATGAACAAGACTAGGTAAGTGAAATAAGGTTCAAACACTTTTTCATGAACTAAAGGGGTCCTATGGATAGGAGGTCAATTCCTATGGATAGGACTGAGATCAGATTGGCCACCTTTGGAACAACAAAGGGTCCTATAGATAGGAGAAAAGATTTATGGATAGAGCGTCAGAGGCTCCTATGGATAGGAGAAAACGTCCTATGAATAAGGGAGCTATCAGATTGGCCAGACAAAAGGAGAAAAGGCTCCTATGGATAGGACGTCAGGTCCTATGGATAGGGGAGCAATCAGATTGGCCAGACAAAAGGAGAAAAGGCTCCTATGGATAGGAAGTCAGGTCCTATGGATAGGACAACATCAAATCCAAAAATTCTCAAGCAAAGAAATGATCAATGGGGCTTCTTTTGGGCATTTTCTTGGTTCCAAATGATCATATTAAGATGTAAGAAAGATTCAAACAACATTATAACACAACATATCACCAAGATACAAGAGGAAATGGTTCATTCACAAGGAAATCAACAAAATAATGGAAACTCAAGCAATCAATTGACTAAACACACACATACACTACATTTATACTTAGGAGAGTTAGAAATTTCCCTACCTCAAGTGAAGGAAAGCTTGTAATCCAAGTGAGAGTAAAACCCTAACTTCAAATCTCTAGAAATCACCAAATTGAGCTCCTCCAAGGCCAAAACAAGAAGAATCCAAGCTCCAATGGTTGAAAGTTGAAGAATTTGTGCAAGGATTGAGTGGGATTGTTGAGTTTTTGGGAGAACTTAGGAGAAGAAATGAAGAACAATGGAGGAGTAGAGAGAGAGAGAGGGAGTGGCTGGTGAATTGGGAGAGGAAGGGATGTGTTTGTCTCTCTCCTCTCTCACACCACATATAATACTTTTGAACAATTACACCCCCGGTCCCCGTAATGACTTGTGTATTGCACAAATGCCCCAACTAATTAAATACACTCAACAATACATCACTTAAACATTTTAATTTATTCCTCACATTTCCCCAACTTTATTTCCGAAAAAAAATAATTAAAATTACGGGTCCTTACAAGCAGGATACTATCGAAGATTCATTTCGGAATTCGCTACTCTCGCCAAGCCGATGACTAAATTGACTCAGAAGAGCGTTAAGTACGAATGGAGTGACAAGTGTGAGAAAGTCTTTCAGGAGCTGAAAAAGAGACTGACCAGTGCACCGATACTGATTATTCCTGAAAGGGACATTGGTTATCAAGTGTACTGTGATGCTTCGAAGAAAGGACTAGGATGCGTGTTGATGCAAAACGGCAAAGTCATGGCATATGGATCGAGACAGCTCAGACCGCATGAGAAGAACTACCCTACTCACTATCTGGATTTAGCAGCAGTAGTTTTTGCTCTCAAATCCTGGAGATTATCTCTATGGCGAGCAATTCAAAGTTCTCTCGGACCACAAGAGTCTCAAGTATCTGTTCACTCAGAAGGAGCTGAATATGAGACAGAGAAGGTGGATGGAGTACTTAGACGACTACAAATTTACCCTGTCATATTATCCTGGTAAGACGAATTTTGTCACTGATGCTCTGAGTAGAAAAGACAGGTCACAGAAAGCTAAAGTGGCTATGAAGGAGTGGGAGATGATAGATAGTCTAAACGAGTTCAACCTATAGCCATCATCAGATGGAAATCAAGTGTGATTACTTACACTAGTAGCAGAACCAGCACTTCACCAGGAAATCCTTCTGGCACAGACTTTTGAGCAGGACTGTGAATTCATAATATCACAGCTCAGTTCAGGAAAGGAATTGCTTGGTTGGACATTGCATGCTACGGATAACAGTTTGAGATTTCGAGGCTAGGTATCTGTACCCAACTTGGGTCATCTTCGAGAAGCTGTGCTTCAAGAATTTCACGACTTGAATTTCGTTGTTCATCCTGGTGGTACGAAGATGTATCGCGATTTACGACGGACATATTGGTGGGAAGGAATGAAGAAAGACGTGGCAGAATGTGTTAAGACCTGTCTAGTCTGTCAACAGGTTAAGGTTGAACACTAGAGGCCTGGAAGAGAATTACAGCCGTTACCAATTCCATAGTGGAAATGGGAGCATATTTCGATGGATTTCGTGACTGGACTTCCGAGATCGCTGAAATCAAACACCGCTGTGTGGGCAATTGTTGACCGTTTCACTGAGTCGGCACACTTTTTGCCAGTGAAAATGATAGAAAACATGGAAGCATTGGGGATGCTCTATATACAAGAGATCGTACGGTTACATGGAGTACCAATATCGATCGTGTCAGACAGAGATCCTAGATTTGTCTCACAGTTTCTGGAAAGGACTGTGGAAGGCACTAAGGACTGACATTCATCTTAGTACTGCTTTTCATTCGCAGACTGATTTAGACATTGGAGGATATGCTTAGGGCTTGTGCCTTAGATTTCACAGGGAATTGGGAACGACATCTACAGTTAGTAAAATTCGCCTACAACAATAGTTATCAGGCTAGCATAGAGATGGCACCCTACGAAGCTCTGTACGGACGCCCTTGTCGATCACCGGTTTGTTGGACTGACGCCGGAGAGACAGGATTGCTAGAACCTGAGCTGGTTAAAGACACGACAGAGAAGATCAAGCTGATCCAACAGAGACTGCTTACCGCGCAGAGCCGACAGAAAAGTTATGCGGATTGAAGAAACAGACCCTTGTCGTTCGATGAGGGGGATCATGTGTTTCTACTACCCCAGAGAGGAGTAATTAGATTCGGGAAGAAGGGGAAGCTTTCTCCGTGATATATCGGCCCATTTGAGATTTTGGAGAAAATCAGACAAGTGGCCTATCGATTAGCACTGCCGCCGCAGATCGGCCGGGTGCAATGTTTTTCACGTCTATACGTTAAAGTAGTATCTTGCCTTGCCAACACACGTGCTGAATTGGGAAGATCTCGACATAGATGATGACGCAACTTTTAAGGAAGAACCAGTTGAAATTCAGGACAGCATGGAGAAGCACATCCGCAACAAAACCATCCGACTGGTGCGAGTATTATGGAAGTATCGAGGAATGGAGGAAACAACTTGGGAATGAGAAGAAGCCATGAGAGCTAATTATCCACAACTGTTTCCATCCATTGAGTGATTCGAATTTCGAGGACAAAATTTGTTAAGGGGGATAGGTTGTAATAACCCGAAATTTCGTAAATAAAATTTTTGATTTATTAATTCGGATATTTAATTTTGATATTGCTAAATAAAATAATTTATTATTTAGTTTAAATAATTTGAATAAAATTAAATTTAGTTTGTTTATTTCCTTTTATTTATTTTTTCGCGCCGTAAATCAATGCGTGCACACTGGGTATTACACCACATCGCATCCGGAAGCCCTACTAATTCCCCCAACTCCTATTTTGTTTCCTTATGACTAACATCACCCTATTTAATACCTAAATTAGGCCTATTTCTATTTTTGAAAAAAAACCTAATTAGGCACGTGCCCAATTTTGACTTTTCTTTTATTAACCCTAATTTGGAGTTTTGTGAATTAATGAGAGCAAGAGAGAGAGAGAGAGAGAGAGAGAGAGAGAGAGAGAGAGAGAGGTTTGGGGGGAGGAAGGGGAAGAAAAATTGCTTCCCTCTCCGTATAATTTTCTGGGCGTGTATTTGTACGCGCGTTCTCGCGCATTTTGGCGCCGTTTTTCTTCTAAATTCCTAAGCATTATATTTTTAGATTCTCTTAAGGCTGTCACGCCCTCAAATTTAATAACTCAAAAATAAATAAAATCCACGTGGAACAAGTCAAAGTATCATAATTTCCATTAGAATAGTCAAAGTCAACAAGATAAAGTCTTACCATTACGGATAACAAACAAGTTCCAATTACTAGCGACCATAGCCCGAATGCATAAGTACAACATTTTTAAAAGTTATTACATCGCCAATAGTCAAAAAGATAAACTATAGAAGTTACAAAACCATCTTTCCAAAAATATGATACAAGATGGGAAAATAACTTCATGCATGTGTGAGCTCCAAGCAAATGTCAATCCATACGCATCCAACTTCATGCTCCATGTTGCGAACCTGAAAATTGATAGGTTGAGCTCACTAGCCCAGTAGGAAAACTACTCTACCAACGCTAGGAGTATAAACATGGTACATGCATAATGGATGAGTACGATGATGAACACGACCAAAGTACAAAGTTAGGAATGAACGGAAGGCTATAACCCAACCAGGAAGTGACCAAAATGCATTCAAAAGGTGTCCAAGGGTTCAAAATATGTCCAAGTGTCCCAAACAAGTTTAAGTATCCCACCAAAGTCCAAGTCGTTCTCAAAATCTTCATTTTCACATACCGAAAGCCAAATTTCACCAAATACGCCAAATTTATCCAAATTCATCATAACCGTCACTTCATAAGAAAATGTTCATGAATTTTAATAGGGAAATATCCATCTGCCGGATTTCATGGGCTCCGTGCACCCCTGCCGGATTTCGTGGGCTCCGTACACCCCTGCCGGATTTCATGGGCTCCGTGCACCCCTGCCGGATTTCGCGGGCTCCGTGCACCCATGGCTAGGGACACCAAACGGGTGATCCCTAGAGTTCATTTTATCCAATAATGTCCATTCAAAACCATTGTCTTTCAAAGGTTCCCAAAAGTCCCATTTCTTTTAAGAAGTCACCATTTTCGCCAAAAATGTGTCAACTGACGCGTGTCCGATATGTGAAACATAAAATTAGTTAATTCACGTGTCCAATGGTTAATTTTATGAATTCAAGGTGGATTCGGTGTTCAAAATGATGGTATGGGTCAAAAATACGAAGAGATGAACGATCGGGGACCAAACAGGCATCAAAGGGTGGTCTAAAACCACCCCCAAAACAGGGGAATGCCTCTGGAAAACAGGGGCAGCAGCACCACTGTCCAGAAAATGACAGATTTCCACCATGAAAGGTGTGGAATTTCAACCCAAATGCAACATGTGATGGTTTAGGCTAAAGACTGGATATGTAGGGCAATAAATGGACCTCATGAAAGGGCAATTCAATCAACAATTTCATCAATCAAGTGCTCAATCTATAAATCACAAAATTTAGCTCAAACAAACCCACTATGGAAGAAATTCATGAATTTGATGGAACCAAGGAACTAAAACAAGATATATGCTTTGCATCACATAAATACAACTAGAGGGAGTAGAGTTTGTCTTCCTACCTCAAGAAATTTGCTTCAAATGAGTGGGTAAATGAAAACCCTAGCTTCCAATTTGCTCCAATCTGAAATGGGGTTTCTTGGTGCGAAATGAGTGCAATCCAAGCTTCAAAATGCGCAAAGGAGGTGATTTTAGGTGGGGTTTATGAAGGGGACTTGAAGTTTTGTGGATTCTTGGAGCTTGGGGCAAGGAAAATGGAGGAGAGGAGTGAGAGATAGGGATCGGCAGAGAGAGAGAGGGAGAGGGCTGATTTTTCTTCTTCTTCTTCTTTTTAAAATGCAAGAATAAGATGTCTTATATACTCACACCCCTTAACACTTTCACCCCTAGACTTTCTAGTGTATATTAAACACACCCAAATGCATACTACCACTATCACATTGAACCCTCTTAGTTAAAATTTAATTCCTCACATTTACCCAATATTATTCCGGAAAAATTATGAAAAAATACGGGTCCTTACAAAGGCTATCTAGGAATTTCCTAACTTACTTGTTTATTTTCTTAAAAATAGTAATTCTTTAATTATTGTTCACAGTACACTAGTTAGTATTTTTCGCGCACAAAACCAACCTTACAGAGCATTTTTCGTCCCAACGGTGGGGAACTTATCTCCCAATTAATGGAGGGACACTTTTTATGCTATTTATTTAGCCACATAAGGCTATAAGTATATAGGTTTACTTTTTCTATAAAGTTATGTATATATGTATAGATGTATATATATAATACTCCGTGGCTAGGTTCATGTGTATAACTAGTACCCAAAACTACCCAATTACGCCCCAACCTAACGAACCTAGACATATTACATCGTTTCCTATGTATCTAGAAACCCTTACTTGGTCCACAAGCTTTACCCTAAATGAAAACATATCCTATCCTATCATTTAGCCTTAAAAGGCTACAAAACGCTATTTCATAAAGCATTTTTGGACTATATGGGGGGAGAAAGGGGATGGCCTAAGAGGGAGGGAGAAGAGCTTCATGCTTTCACTATAAATAGCTCGCTCATGTTGCTTCATTTTCCACACCAAAAGCTCTCCTCACCACCTTTGTAATAAACTAGTTTCTCAAGAAGAAAAACCATGAGTTCTTCAAGTTCTTCTTGAAACTCAACCTCTCACCACCTCACTCCACCACCCTCGACCACCCCTAGATCTTAAAAGGTAGAACGAGTTAGCTAGAAAGCGTTCGAGCAGCCGTTACTCTGCCAGCTTCCGACTAATCATCGAAAATTAAGGTAGATACTTTATCTTAACCCTAGATTAGAATTTTTTAGTTCATCTTAAATATGCTGTTATTATGCCTAAATGTGCTTAATTACGTTTAAACAATATTATGTTAGATGATTAGCAATTTAATGAAAGATTAGACTTTGAAAAACACACTTAGTCGTTGCTATGCACAATTTGAGATTGACTTATCAAAACGCACCGTTATAATGCCCGATGAACTTTTGGAAAACCAAATTATGCAGTTATAATGCCCGAATGAAAATCGACTTTTCAAATTTACGCAGTTATAATGCATGACTGATTTTTGGAAAATAGCCGACTAAACTTTTTCTTAAAGCAACTTCAAAACGTTTTGACTGTACTTGGACTGTTGAGATAACCCAAGGCTAACACCCTTGAGGGTCTGTCAAAAAAGATGAGCCTCGCGCTGTCTAAGAAAGGAATGGTGACAGTAACTACATTCGTGCGGCCATCCGGCCTGGGACTCTCCTAGTTATCTCATTTATCTAAAGAAAGTCGCCAATGAGATTTTATACCTAAAGTAACACGGTTATCATGAAATGTTTTTAAACAGAAGATTTATCGCGAAACAATTTTAAACAGAGGATTTTTATGAAATTATGGCATGTGCACGTTTTCTGAGATGGTACGACACAACACATTTTTCGAGGAAATGAATGATTGTTTTCACAAGAAGAGATAGAGATGAGAATGAAAATGATGATGTGATAAAAATTGAGACGATAATGCTGTTGGAGTCCCGCCTCAGTTCCCCGGGGTGAACTGGTGGTCAAAGCTCAACGGAACTATACGTGCTGTTTAGAGTCCCACCTCAAATTCCGCGGGCAGAATTTGGCGGTCAAAGCTCACTCATTACATCACGTAGTAAATGGATCTTATAAACAGACTGTTAAGTTCGATGCTATAAGAAAACCGGGACTATGTCGTGTGTGACGCGGTGTGAACGGACTTCATAACCTGTGGGTAGTCAGTGTTATGGGTGGCCGGGATTTCGAATGGAAATGTTGGTGACAGTTAGAAAATGGTGGTTGAACGGGCCAATGACTTTCGAGAGATGTGAGATGTTGACATGGATGGAATTTGAAGAAGAATGTTGTGATGGGAAATTGATACGAAATATTGATACTACACTCTGATTCTAAAACGATACGAGACACTGATTATGTAAAGCTGCACTCTGATTTGATTTGACTCTGATATTTGAAAATGCATGATTTTACTATTTACCTTCCCCCTACAATATTGTTCTAGAATTGCTAGTTTAAGATTTGGGTAGGGTATCTATTGAGCGTCCATGCTCACGGTGTTGCATTTGTGCGACCCTGGCATAATATCACAATGTTGCTCCGCGACTCCGACGTATTATGCTAGACAGATTATTTATTATAAACTGTATATTATCATTATTTCTGTTTAAGTAATTCAGTTGTAATAATAAATAACGTTTCCCAAAATGTGGGGCGTTACAAGATAAGCCATAGTCATTAACTTCAATAAAAACAACTAGTCAACAAACTTTTTATAGAAATCCACTACGAACATGAAAAAAACCCTAATAAAGTATCAGATAGAAATCTAGAACAATACCACGAAACATGCAATGGTATAAAAAACCAACTAGTCGACTAGTGAAAACAAAAACAAAAACCATAAATTCAGCATCAATGTGATATGACCATATCTACAAATCATCTTCCAATTGATCCCATTCATTCAGTAAAGCAGCCATCATCATCTTTCTCTACCTGATCAAATAAAATCGAATACATAGGTTCAAAACATATTATTTTATAATAAAGACGATATATAGACAATATTGGGTATTAAATGTACCAAAGGAATAGGCCATGCTATTGGTGTCTCAATGGCATCACCAACGGTCTTAAGGCCTCCGTAAGGCCTCATCAAATGCTCGTTCCATTTGATTGGAAGTTGAACATCAATCTCATACCAGTTAGCTCCAAGTTCTTCTCCGCCCAACTCTTTAGATGGATCCAAACTAGCGATCCTCCCTTTACCAACAATTTCTGTCGGGTTGACTACGCTTTTGAAATAAGCAAAATCGCCCACCTAGCATCAATCAATAGAAAACATCATATTAAAATTCTGTAATATCCAAGTTATCAGACTATATTGGGTAGAATTGCCGTGTCCATGTCCATGTCCGTGTCCGTGTCCGTGCTACTTTGATTCTGAGGCACAACATCAATCGTCTAATAACAAGGCTAGCATACTAAACTACAACAAGGCAACATTATAGAAATTACAAGGCACATTATCATCTTTTTACTTGGTAATATGACTTTAACAAACTCCAGACACTAGAAGAATGTTGTCAAGCTTCAAATCGGTATAAATATGGCGATAATTATGCATGACTACAAATTTATAAAATAAAACCAAACATCATCACCTATGCAACACAATCCGATAAATACACCCATGCACACACAAACAAGAACATCAAGTCTAAGTTTAATAACTCAGTAAGTAGCAATAACCTTGTTTACCAATACAGGATTTTGCATTACTTGTGCAGGTGAAAGAAAGGACTTCAAACTACAACACATATAAAGCCGGATCCCATGTGATGGAATATGGGAGTAAGAGCATCAAAGGTGAAAGGATTCTTCTGTATCAAGGTTTCTATCCTGCCACTACGAACTTTCCAGCAGACAAAATTAACTTAGATACACATATGGATGTCAAATTCAATTCAACTTAAATATTGGGCATTCCATACAACAAGCATCCACATTATTTAACCCCTCAGAGTTCAGTCATAACATTATTTCAGAATGATTAAGAGTATTAATCATAGTTGTTACAATAGTGGAAGATAGCATGTCCTTCAAATTACTGAGAGCATGTGAGGATTGATAGATTAAAAACTACATAACAGAGGCAAAAAACTGCAGAATATAGCTACCCAAAACCACTAAAACTACAACTTGAAAACCTAAAAAAAGCACCCGTCGGGTGGGTTTTCAAGTGATTGCACGTTCCCAAGCATCCATCGGGTTATTTTTCCAGTGATTGCTCGTTCCCAAGCACCCTTTGGGTTGTTTTTCCACTGATTGCACATTGGAAAGCACCCATCGGTGGTTTTTCGCGTGATTGCAGGTTGGCAAGTACTCGTCGGGTGGTTTTCAAGTGATTACATGGTGGCAAGCACCCGTCAGGTGATTTTTCAAGTGATTGCACGGTCCCAAGCACCCATCGAGTTATTGTTTCAGTGATTCCTCATTCCCAAGCACCCGACGGGTTGTTTTTCCATTGATTACACATTGGTAAGCACCCGTCAGAAGGTTTTTCGAGTGATTGCACGTTGGCAAGCACCCATCGGGTGGTTTTCAAGTGATTACACGTTGGCAAGCACCCGTCGGGTGCAACATCGCAGTCCAAAAAAAAACTGTAGAAACATAGCTACCCAAAACCACCAAAAACTGCAACTAGTCAACCTAGAAAAACTACAACATTGCAAACCAAAAAAAGTACAGAAACCGCCACCAAAAACTACAACTTGACTGCCAAAAACTGCAATATTGCAACCGAAAAAAACTGCAGAATACAATATAAAAAAACTACAGAACACAGGTCAAAAAATTGCAACATGACAATCCTAAATATTGGGCATTTTGTACAGCAAGCATCCACATTCCTATCGACATTTGTATCGACATTGTTGGTGAAGATAAACATTGTTGCCTGCCGTATGGAATGCCCAACATTTCTATTGACATGCCAAATTCAATTCAAAGTCATTCGGAAAATTGAATAGCCAAACTAACTGTTAGCAATGCTTAAATTCCCCAGCTTATTATTGTCCTTTTTTTTTCCTTCTAAAAAGGTAGTTTTGAATTTGCTTTTCTTTTAGAAAATGGAAGTTGTTTCTTCTAGTCTTGGTCTCTAAATCTGTTGCTATATATCGCAATACAAAAGAGTTGACGAGGGATCAGAAAATAAGAAAACTCTTCTCAAGGAGATCACAGAAACAATGATTCACCGAAATCACTTAGATGGTAGCATAGAAATTATTTGAGTATAAATATCATTCTCCTAAATTAGCATGTAATAGTCATCACATATGCAGAAAATTCAATACCCAAAGTCAGATAATGAAACTTTAAATTTCTAACTTGAACCATAGAACTATAAATATCATGAAAATAGATACCTTAACATGCCCTCATAGGGAAGTAGATGTTGAGGAACCCAGGTATTGTTGTTGGTTTGGCGATGTGACTGGGATGTTTGAGGGATTAACCCCATTTGCACCACTTTGTGAAAACAAGTGCATTAGCTCTTCCAATTTTTTATTTGTTTTATCTAGTTCTGTCTTCTACTCCATTGATTGCCTATAAGACATGTCATTGGTAGGCACTTCACCCCAAACATCAGATGGGCAAACCCCTAACCCATACATGCGCACACTGCCAGATTTCTCTTTGCCCCTAACTTTGGTGAATACATCATTTGGGCCAGTAGAATCGAGTTCGCCCTCGGGAACTTGGTTGGATAGCTCACGCATTTCTTCCTGGAACACAATAATGTATGTTATTTTTGAAATCCAATAACGAAAGTATATGTAGGAAAGAAGTTCTTGAAACTCACTATTTTTTTTCCCAACTCCTCATTTGAGACGTCGCCATTCTCTATGAAGCAAGTAAGGAACATATGCACACGCGACGGATGATGGCCGAGCTTTTTGGCCTGTGAGCATCACAAAAGTTTTATCTCATACTGCTTATAAAGTTTTGATTCTGGAACAATTAAAATGGTCTACCAATATAAAATTACCTCAATATCCCTTACTACGGGTAGCGGAGTTTTGCCCTTCTTATAAATGATAGTTTGCTTTGCTCGACTAGACTTATTTTTATCACTGATTTTTTGAAACGAATAAAAAAGTATTCATGAAGTAAGGAAAAATCTTAAGGTTACTTAAAGTGGTAAAGATCAAAGGTCTCGAACCTTTCCATCTCCAAGCCAATACTTAACAAGTTCTTTCCATTGATCTGCTTGCACTCAATCCGGAGGACTATGTATTTGCTCCTCGATAGATAGCTCAGGATCAAAGTTTGTGCGCTTCACTATTGCCTTCCAATTCGTCCACTTTTTTGAAATTGATTTGAAGATCCATCTCTTGTGACCAAGAGAGATATCAAACTTTTGCTACAAATCCACAATATTTGTGAGATCATATTTAGCAAACTTTTGCTACAAGTCCACAAGAATGATGTCGTTACTGAGCTATTGGAGAAAGCCATTTTTCTCAGAAGTCTGAAGATGCCCAATTAAGTGGTTAGAAAATGGTAGTTTTTTGTGTAGATAAAGTGCCCTATTATACTCCATCTTTTGAGGCAACTACAAGTGCCCTAACAGATTCTCAAAAACATAATTAAGTAATTAAATTAGGTCGGCTAAAGAAAAAAAGAAGAGAAAAAAATAGATGACAAAACGACGTGGTATTATGCCTCTGAAAAATGCCCTATTATCTACCCAATTTTTAGAGGCACAGTCAACTGCCCCATTAAAATTGCCACAAATAAATTAAATAGGAAAAATTTGAGATTTTGACCAACTGCCGCATTAGGTACAATCAAATGGGGCATTTAACAAGGTAGTGCCTCATTAGTAACTTGACAGGGCAATTTAAAAAAAGTGCCCCTTTAAAAATGCCCCAAAATCCCTATTTTGTTGTAGCGCGTAGATATACATGAATATTGCTCGAAGGACTCTTTGGTCCAAGAATAAGCATGGACAAAAACAAAAATGGATCCTTCATGCATATCAATGGAGGCAAGTTGTATGGAGTGACAATCATTGGCCATATGCTGTAAGCATTACTCATATACCCAAAAGGATTAAATCCATCAGATGCTAGCCCAAGCCTAACATTACGAGGATCCTCAGCAAATGACTTGTACTTCTCATCAAAATCTTTCCACAAGGGGGAGTGAGCTGGATGCTACACATTTATCTCATCCATACGCTTCTCTTTGTGCCAACGCATATCTCTAGTAATGTTCTTGTTCACAAACAACTTTTGTAACATGGGTTTCAATGGGAAGTAACACATGACCTTTTTGAGAATCTTCTTCAAACTTTTAAAGTTCCAGCAAAATGTTTGGCATTGAGGGCAATTATCCAAATCCTTGTGTTCTTTCCAAAAGAGTGCATAGTCGAATTCACATGCATGTATTTTGCTGTTGCCGAGGCCCAAATCGTGACTTAAATTTTTAGCCTCCGCATATGATAATGGAAGTATCTCACCATCAGGAAGTGCTTCCTAAAGCAATTCAAACAACATGCCGAAGGATTTGTTAGTTCAATTGTTCATTATTTTTATGTGAAGCAACTTCACTATGAAAGAGAGCCGGGAGAACTTCTCACAACCCGGATAAAGTTGCTGCCTTGTTTCTCAGCAATCCAACAAATGTCTCTTCTCTTTCATGGACCCCAATAGGACGTTGGCTAGTGGAATCAAACACTTGCCACGTGTCTCCATACATGCCTGTTGCAATGTCATTTATCATTTCTCGCATGTCATCATCTTTCTCGCCCTGTTGGTCTTCAATAGCATTGTCATTAGTGTAGTCATCATCATTATCATTATCATATTCAAACTCCTCCCTGTGGTGCACCCATCTAGCATAACTCCTAACTATCCCATATACTAACAAGTGAGCATCCACCTCTTCTTGGCTTTTTCGATAGCAATTGTTGCATCTAAGGCATGGGCAACGAATCTTGCTTTTGGTTCAACATGGAAAAATGCAAGCTTGAGAATTTTTTTTACTCCTTCATGATAATCGACTTGTAGTCTACTTTTTAGTTGTATCAAACTCCAATCCATTTTTCCCCTCGAAATGCTGAAGGCTCACAATCAAACCACACAACACACGTGTCGCACAAAGAGATATGACACGTGTCAGTGAACCCCACTACTAATCTGAGTTTATAAAAAAATCCTGAAATCATCTCTCTCTCTCTCTCTCTCTCTCTCCCCAAAACCCAATCGCCACGCCATATCCACCACAACTGCTACCCCGTAGCTAAATGTCTCTCTACAAAGCCACAGAAAATATTGAAACTATAACATGCTGAAATCTAAGTAGTGGGTCTGTTGAAGCCAATTCTTCTGGTCTTGTGAAATTGATGGGAAACGCCAAATGGGTATCTGCTGGAGACCACAACTTTGGGTTTTCAACACCCGACAAAATTATTTGTATTTTTCTTCAAGGGCATTTTTTCTTCATTCTTCAATCTCCGATGCTTCCACCTTTCAGGCGTTTCATCCAACAATATTCCTTCAATTCTGTTGATTCCAAACTCCAATCATTTGTTTCCACAACTGCCATTGTTGTAAAATCGTGAAATTCAAAGCCCTAGTTCTTCAAATCGGGTTCATTTGTAGTGCGTGAAGTGCGAATTGTGGAAGATGAGTGCTCAGTGGAAAAGGAATTTCAAGGCAGAGGCGTTCAAGCGTCAGGCTTTGATAGCAACGGAGAGGGCAGCTATACGACAACTTTAGAGTCAGACCCAGCGTCGTCGATCAGATCTGACAAGTCGTTCGATTTTTTTTTTTTTGTTTGTTCTACTTCATCTTTTTTAATGGTAGGTCTAGGTACTGTAGGGGGTGGTGATTGTTTAGGACAAATGGCGATGGTTGTGGCGAGCAGGAATAGGCAGAGGGGAGGGGATTGGGTTTGTGTGTGTGTGGGGGGGGGGGGGGGGGGGGGAGAGAAAGAGATGATTTCTTTTTTTTTACTCAGATTACTGGTGGGGCCCATTGACACGTGTCATGTCTCTTAGCGCGACACGTGTGTTGCATGGTTGGAGGTGTGGTTTGATTGTGTGCCTCTAGCATTTCATTTTTCCCCTATCTGATATGTGTAAGATAGTAAGGGGGTGTTCGACTAACTCAACTTTTTGACAAAACTGGTTTTTCACGGTTTTTTATGTGATGTGTTGTGAGAAAATGACCTGTCTCGGTGTTTGGAAAAAACAGTTTTTTGTTAGTGAAACACCCCCTAAATAGTAGTCAATGTAGAAACTGCACACATCTAAAACTTAATCATTAGAAGAGTTAATCATTATATGCATTGGACATAATGGGACACTTAAAGAATAAATCAATGAGTTGAGTTCTAGAACACTTTGACACTTAAATTTATTTTGTCCTTACCCAAGCTAACAAAACATTGAAAAAAAGAAAGAAAGAAAGACTAGTCATGAATTAACAAGGATTATGATCTATGCAAATTCACATGGATTTTTCACGTCAATGAATTGATGCACCTCAAAAATCAATGAGTCAAGGAAACAAGCAATAGTTGTAGGGAATACGAGTAATCGACAAATCCATAGCAAACTTAGTACTGATGTCATAAAACAAATAGGAACAAATTGAGAGAAAAAAGAATCACCCAATACCTGATCTAAACCTCCAAAAGTAGAACAGTCCATTCAATCTATTTGATTCAAAACCTACAAAACAATTATTGAGAAAAAAAGATGGCATTACGACCTTTGCCCCAAAAAGTACTGATTGTGTCGTGCCGAGTCAAAAATAAATATTTAATAACTAGGAATTAACTTTTATTCCGGAGAATAGCAGTTAAGTCCGAGTGTTGATCCACAGGGACAAATTGGCTGAGTTGCGTTAACTCCAATTAACTTCAAATTTAATATGGTAAAGAGTTGTTTGATTGAGTGTGAAATTGTTAAACTAAAGGGCGCAATAATTAAAAGTGATTTAAATTGATGCAAAGGGGATCTAGGGTTTAGAATTCACTCCTACCGCATAACCAAGCACCGCATAGACATGATTGATATTCGAATCGCAAAGGCTTATCGCTAGGGCTTGCAAACCCTAACAATAATCGTCAAGAAAATATAGAGATTGTTCAAAGGCATGGACTATCCCATAGCACGGACCGTCTCACTATCGCGGCCCGATCCGTCTTACGAGCATAATCCATCTCAGAACTCCAATCGCACCAGTGAAAACAATTACATGTTTATGGTATTTGAACATGTGTATACAAATACGCAACAAGTTGGAAGAATAAAACCATGATTCCATTGATCATATGAAAATAAGTTCTTAACGTATAATCCAATCCGAGTAATAACCATAGTCTCCGCAGAAAAACAAGGTTACTTGGTGTAGAGCTTCATCCTCCCCCAGCGAAGGGGTTTAGCCGGACAAGGTGATGATCAACATGCTTTGATTTGAAGAACTCTTGAAGAACATGAAGAACTATGAGTTTCTCTCTCAAAGTAGCCTCTCTCAATAATTGGGAACCCTAAAACAATGTTAGGAAGTTCTATTTATACTCAGAGACCTAAAAGTTACATAAAACGTGTCCAAAACGCTGATTTCCGTGTTCGTTTGACCGGACCAAGACATGGGTGGTCCAGACCAGAGAAGCTGGGAGCTGTACGGACCCGCCGGTATGCTTCGTCCAGACCAAGAATTTCCCCCGTCAGGACGAAGGGTGCTGCAAGGTAGGTTTTGCCGTGTTAAGTGCTGGTTCGGTCCAGGAAGGCATTGGTCCGGTCCAGAGATGCTACAACTTGAGTTTCCGCTCCTTTCTATACCCATCTTCCCATCCTTGACGCTTTCAAATCACTCCAAAACACGTTTTCGAAGTTCTCGAGCTTCTAAAACCTGAAACACCACACACCAACTAACATTAATCAGTTAACTACATAACCTAACTAACAAAGCATAAATTGGAAGGATTAATGCGTGCTTTTCAGCACCTATTAGCTACGCGAACGCTTTCTAGCTAACTTGTTCTACCTTTTAAGATCTAGGTGTTGTCGAGGGTGGTGGAGTGTGGTGGTGGGAGATTGAGTTTCAAGAAGAACTTGAAGAACTCATGGTTTTTCTTCTTGAAAAACTAGTTTACTACAAAGGTGGTGAGGAGAGTTTTTGGTGTGGGAAATGAAGCAACATGAGGGAGCTATTTATAGTGAAAGCATGAAGCTCCTCTCCCTCCCTCTTAGGCCGCCCCCCTCTTTCTCCTTGTATAGTCCAAAAATGCTTTATGAAATAGTGTTTTGTAGCCTTTTAAGGCTAAATGATAGGATAGGATATGTTTCCATTTAGGGTAAAGCTTGTGGACCAAGTAAGGGTTTCTAGATACATAGGAAATGGCGTAATATGTCTACGTTCGTTAGGTTGGGGCGTAATTGGGTAGTTTTGGGTACTAGTTATACACATAAAACTAGCCACGGAGTATTATATATATACATCTATACATATATACATATATGCACTTTATAGAAAAAGTAAACCTATATACTTATAGCCTTATGTGGCTAGATAAATAGGATAAAAAGTGTCCCCCCATTAATTGGGAGATAAGTTCCCCACCGTTGGGACGAAAAATGCTCCGTAACTAGTGTAGCGCAAACAATAATTAAAGAATTACTATTTTTAATAAAATAAACAAGTAAGTTAGGGAATTCCTAGATAGCCTTAAGAGAATCCAAAACTATAATGTTTCGGAATTTAGAAGAATAACGGCGCCGAAATGCTCGAGAACGTGCGTACAAATACACGCCCGTAAAATTATACGGCGAGGGAAGAAATTTCTCTTCCCCTTCCTCCCCCCAAATCGACCTCTCTCTCTCTCTCTCTCTCTCTCTTGCTCTCATTAATTCACAAAACTCCAAACTAGAGTTAGTAAAAGTAAAGTCAAAATTGGAAGAAAAGTCAAAATTGGGCACATGCCTAATTAGGTTTTTTTCCAAAAATAGAAATAGGCCTAATTTTGGTGTTAAATAGGGTGATGTTAGTCATAAGGAGACAAAATAGGAGTTGGGGGAATTAGTAGGGCTTTCAGACGCGATGTGGTGTAATACCCGGTGTGCACGTGTTGATTTACGGGTCAACCATTCCAGGTTGACCCGTAAGGGTTCGGGTTAAATCTTCTCCAGGCCTTTTTTCCCCAAATCGACACAGAGAGAGAGAGAGCACGCTTCTCATCTGCAGCTCCTCAACTAGAAGAAGAACACACAACTCACCAAAGGTTCTCTCTCTCTCTCTCTCTCTCCCTCTCTCACTCTCTCTCTCTCTCTCGTTTTCTCTCTCTTTGTATGGTTGGGCATTCGAAAATCTAGGGTTTTGACACCCATTTTGATTTCGAAACCATTCGATGTACGTGACAAAGTGGATCTTACTATTAATTTTTCCTGCGACATCTGAACCCATCTGTGCACATTTGTTTGTATATTTAGCAATGATTTGCTCAGATTTGATTTTTAGTTAAGGAGTACAAGTAACAAATCATATACCACGTCTAGAGCATCTTCAAACCTTCAAAAAATATAACATTCCAATGAAGTGGGCTTCTTTCGTTACTCCAAAACGTCTAGAGTAAACAATGAGGAATTCAGATGTAATTCTATTTCATATTAACTGCTAGTTTCATTTTGCTCTCTTCAGAAAGTTGCTGCCGTAATTGATGAGCTGCCTCTTGGGTTGCATGACAAGTTTCTTTTCTGCATTTGGTAACTTCTTAATTGCTTATAAAGCCAGCTTAAAGATGAATTGGCTTGGCTTTTATAGGAAAGCACATCATCTGTTCTATCCACCTATACTCCAATGTCTTATATTGTGTTGTTGCTAATGTTGTCATTATAATGACAGTTTTAGATGTTTTATTGCATTGTTATTGACTTGCGATTGACATACGAATTTTGTAGTAGCAAATCTTTAAGTTTTTAAAATGGAATTTCAAAGTTACTCTTTGATCAAATGGAAGTTGATATCACTAATACCACAGTATCTTGCTATTTTGCTCTTCATCCATCAGGTAGGAAACAAAAATACATCAAGCTTGCTTTTTACCGCCTCTAATGCGGTCATGACTAAAATCTGTCTATTATGGCTTGCTTACAGTGTGGCTTCAGAGATAAAAATTAAAAACTATGCATGAAGAACTGGAAAGCAAGTTTGAGAAAGATAGGTGAGACTCAATTAATTGTATGTTTGTGGTCTCAATTGTCAGGCAAAGTCTTGCCAAGGCACTTTCAAAGAGCTCAAAGGAGGTTTGTGGAAGCAAAGGGACTTAAGATGGTATTTAGCATTTTTCAAGATTGATCTTCTGGGTTAAAATGCTTCTGGCTCTTGCAAGTTCCCAAGTTTCACTCTGAGGACAATTCAAGTGGATGGGCAGTAGGAAATGACCCTCTAAATCCAGTCTACTTTTATTTGTTCAATTGTTCGGTATCAATTTTTGGTGTTGCAAATGGCAAGTATCTGTCATGATCTCTGTATTACACTTTCTAGTCGATAAATGTAATTATGTTTGGTTGTCTTTCATCTTTCAAAACTTGAAACTTGAATGTGCTTGAATTGGATGGGAAATGTGTGACTTTGCCTTTCAATGCTATTGTTGTTTTCTGTTGAGACGCTTGACGTCGGCGCTAGGACCAAAAACAGGGGATAAACTGCCCAAATTTTTTGGCGACATAGGATAGGTCTTGTAAGATAACTGGTTGCAAGCTGTAGCTGCTATGGCATTGCGTATTTACAGTGACAGTATTGAGTTATTATGATCAACCATGTGGATCTGCCCATAATGTGTATTCGCATAGATGTTTATAAAAGTTGAGCAATGCCAGGCCACCAGGGATACATCCAAACTTGACAAGGTTGGTACATCCAAACTTGACAAGGTTGGTTCCGGAATTTTTTTTTGGAAGGATCTTGTTGTTTCTTGGCCTAGCCCAACGTCACCGCATCTCAATTCAGCAGTCAACAATAATTAAAGCAACAATAAATGTATACACTATTTTCGATCAAGCTTTAAAAATTCAAGTTTTTAAAGGCAAAACAAGCAAATTATGGCATCCATTATTTTCGATCAACACGCGAGTCGAAGTTTTACAAGCATACAAACTAGCCAAGAAATATTACATCCAGTAGGAAAAAGTCCAAGTACTCCCAATGGCTTTTCCTAGGCTTTTTGGATGAAGGTAGTATGCCCGTGTCCTCCTCCTCTTCTTACTCACTTTCTTCTTCCTCGTCACAATTATCATTCTCGGCATCAATTCTGGAACTTCGAATACGCCTATCAAGTGAGAAAGATCAACCCAATTCATTTGTTTTTTAGCTTATGGCTTGATGAGGTGGACTATATCTCACCCCTCCTCTAGCAACATTACTAGATTGAACTGCATTGATCTGTGACTTCACAAACTCCAAATCAACAGATGGAGAGAGTAGGAGCAGAAGCTTAAACTAGAAAAGCATGTAGAGGTCAATTGAACACGTGGAGGTCAATTGCATGCTACGGGAAAAATAATTGATAACTCATAGGAACCAACTAAAAAACAAATGAATTCATAACTCAATTGGCTTATTTTTATACTGAGTTAGTAGAAGCAATTGGCTTATTTTCCTTCTACATACTACATCAATTGATTGATAACTCAAAGAAACCAACTACAGCAAAAAACAAATGAATTGGAAACTAAATCAGTAATAAGCTACAATGGTGGTGCTACGGAAACACATATTTGAATACACTATGCACATAGGTCTCACACGATGCACATAGGATTTATATATTGAACACTCGAAACACGATGACCTATTCTTATTGACCAGTAATATCAAAATACCTTCATTTGAGATCCATTCACATTCAAGTTCAAATAGAGGCTAGTATACTTATTGATCCATTCATATCAATTTCTTTCTTTCTTTCTTTCCGTACTTTTTATAGCAGTTATACACTGATCTTACACTAATCTTTATAACCAATCTGAAAATGACGCCCAATGAAAACCACCCAGTATGGCATTGCTACATAGGAATCACGGCACAAAATTTCAATCAATACTGATTGTACCTATCATCTTTGCATTTCAATAAATATGAATTGAATGAGATTAGCAAGAACAAAAACAATGCTAAATGGACATGATGAAAGCTAATATGGGCAACAGAAGCTAATCCACCAATGAAAATGACCTGTTGTGTATGATCACCAGTTTTGAATGCAACCTGCCCAAATATCAAGAATGCCATAACCACCAAAGAAAAAGATGGTAAAACAGACAAGTAATTGAGCACAAAAGTAATCGAACAAAATCGAAGTAATTTTCCGTGAAGAGAAACACTTATTTTATTGATGCAATAAAATACAATTAGTAATTAACAAGTGAATAGATGAATTGCTCAAGTAAAAGCAACAATCTTCCAGAAGTACCAAGTCTATGATTAAAGATAAGAATACCTATTGATTACAACACTGATATGATGAATACCTATGGACATGATGAATTGCGCAAGTAAAAGCAACAATCTTCCACGAGTACCAAACTACTGTTCGAAACCCAAGTTTTTCGAAAAGGAAATTGAAATATGGAGAGAGAGAGAGAGACCTGGAGCTAGTGGTGCGCCGGCGTCAGTTGTTCTTCAATCTGGTCGATCTCTTCTATGCTAGCAAAAAAAAAAACTAGGGTTTGCCATGTAGATCGAACCAAAGAGAGAGAAAACGCGAGAGAGAGAGAGAGAGAGAGAGAGAGAGAGAGAGAGAACGAGAATGAGAGAGAGAGATCGAACCTTGGGCTATGTTTGGAACATGGGGAAGGAAAGGAAAAGGGAAGGAAAATAAAATGAGAGGAAAGTAAGAGGAAAGTGGGAGGAAAATTTTACTATTCACAAAACTTAATTTTTTTTATTTTCCCTCCTCTTTCTCTACAAACCAAACAAGAAGAGGGAAAATTTTTCATTTTCCTTCCCTTTTCCTTTCTTTCCTTAGGTTCCAAACAGAGCCTTGGTGTTCTTCTTCTTCTTCGTTGAGAGAGAGCGTGCTCTTGAAGCTGGATCGATTTGGGGGAAAAAAGGGCTGGAGAAGTTTTAACCCGGTTTATGTTTTAACCCACAAACCCTTATGGGTCAACCCGAAAGGGGTTTTTAACCTGCGAGAAGGCATTTTAAATCTGAGCCCTTGGATGAGATCCAAGGGCTGTGAGAAGAAGTCCAGATTTTAGCTCCCATAAGGGTCCCTTATGTGAAGTTTTTCCTATATACTCCCTCCGTCCCTAAACTTTTGACCTTTTTGGGGTTGCGTGCCATTTTAAATTGCTTATATCTTTTTATTTATAACGTTTTATGTGATTTTGAAAACTTTGTTTAATAGAACTAATTAAAATCTATCAAACAAGATCCATATTGCATATTTTTTGCCATTTACATTGAAAGATATAAGCATTTGAAAATGACACACTATCCAAAAAGTGTCAAAAGTTTAGGGACGGAGGGAGTAGAATTTCCTGTGAGGGCTCCCTCACAAAAGAAAGTGTGGGAAAACAGTTGTGAGCCGTTGAATCGCGTGAAGGGCATAGGATCCAACAGCCCACAACTGTTTTCTAGTACTTTTTGTGAGGGAGCCCTCACAGGAGATATATACACCGGTGATCCTGTCAAGGATCCCGGATTGAAGAAAAAATGGGGTTTTCGAGGTTTTAAAAATTGTTTTTGCATAATCCGAACCGTCCAATGTGTTTAAAAGGTGTTTTTAAGGGTCCCCGTGAGAAATCATCAAAAAAAAATACCGGGAAGGGCTTGATCCAAGCAGTTTTTCACAAAAACTGTACATATACAGTTTTGTGAAAAACTGCTTGGATCAAGCCCTTCCCGGTATTTTTTTTTGATGATTTCTCGCGGGGACCCTTGAAAACACTTTTTAAACACATTGGACGGTTCGGATCGTGAAAATTTGATCCGGAACTATGAGTCCCGGATCCGGGAGCCCGGACTAGATAAGGACTCTATATATATATATATATATATATATATATATATATATATATATATATATATATGGATCCCCTTCTAATAAGAGATCTCTCATTTTAAATTTCATGCAGACCGAGTAATTTTTCCACTTTCCGAATTGAATTTTTACGATCCGAACCTTTAAATGTGTTTAAAATGTGTTTTTAAAGACCACCGCGAGGATTCGTCCAAAGAAAATACCTAGAAGGGCTTCATCTGATAAGTTTTTGTTAAAAACGCTATGTTCGGATCGCCGAAATTTGGCCGAGAAGTATAAGGTCCTCACTTTGGTCCTCATATAAGGGTACTTATTAGAAGTTTCTTGTATACATATATCCGAACCCGACCCGAATATCTTTTAAACCCGCTTGAAACCCGTCGGGTTGGATCGGGTCGGCGGGTCGGATCAGGTTTTGCTCACCCCTTACCCAAGTTCTATAGAAAAGTCATTTTTCGTGTAAAGACCCGTAATTTCACATAATTTTTCTGGAATACTATTGGGTAAATGTGAGGAATTGAATTTTGACTTAAAGGGGTCAATTGGTTAGTAATAGATTGCATTTGGGTCTTTTTAAAATGCATTTGAAAGATAAGGGGGTGCAAGTGCAAGAACATGTGTATATGAGTGTGTGTAGTGTAAGATTCTCCCACAAAACACACCCCTCTCTTCTACATCAACCCTTGCTCTCTCTCTCTCTACCCCTCCCAAAAATTTCTTCCTCCAATCTCACACAAAATCCACTCCTCTCACTCACCCTCTTCAAGAACCAAGTTCAAAACCTTCTTCTACGCGTCAATTGGAGTCGGGTTCACCGTGGTTCTTCGTGGAGAGCAAGATTTTTGGTTTGGGAGCTTCAAAATATAGGGCTTTGCTTGTTCTACTCATTTCAAGCTTCAATCTTGAGGTAGGAAGACAAATTCTACTCCCTCTAGTTGTATCTATGTGATATGTAGCATATATCTCACTCTTGTTCATCCAATTGCTCAAAATTTTGGTTTTTCTTCCTAAGTGGGTTTTGTTCCATTTGATTTTGTAATCTATGATTTGGGTTGTTGTTTGATGCAACTGATTGTTGTTTTACCCTCCCTTGATGTTCATTAGTTGCTCTACATTTCCAATTTTTGGCCTAAAACATCATAATTGGACTTGGGTTGAAATTCAACATCCTAAGGGGTGAAAATTTGCATTTTTGAGACCTCCAGAATATGCCCGACCCGCCCGGGTGGAAAAGCCAGCAACTCCACAATTTTTCGTTCCGTTCCGGTTTGTTCCCCGGTGCCCGTTTGGCCCCCGATTGTCCGTTTCTTCGTGTTTTTGACCCATACCACCATTTTGAACATCAAATTCACTTTCATATCATAAAACAAATCTTTGGACACATGATTTAACAAATTCCATGGTTTTATGTATCGGACACGTGTCGGTTGACACTTTTTGGTGAAAATGGTGAAGTTTTGGAATAAATGGGACTTATGAGAATTTTTGAAAGACAAATTGTTTTGAGATGATATAATTGGATAGTGTGAATTCTAGGGATCACCCGTTTGGTGTCCCTAGCCATGGGTGCACGGAGCCCACGAAATCCGGCAAGGGTGCACGAAGCCCATGAAATCCGGCAGGGGTGCACGGAGCCCACGAAATCCGGTAGAGAGATACTTCCCTATTAAATTGATGAATGTTTTTCTCATAAAATATTGGAAATGACATATTTGGGTTGAATTTGGAATATTTGGCGAAAATTGGGTTTTTTGTGTACGAGTATGAGGATTTGGCAATTGCTTGGACTTTGGTTGGATACTTAAACTTGTTTTGGGATACTTGGACACATTTTAGACACGTGAACACATTTCGGGTACTTAGTAGTCGGGTTATAATAGTCATTCGTTCATCCTAACCTTATACATTGGTAGTGTCCCTCATCATACTCTCTTGTTATGCATGCATTATGTTTATACACCTAGCGTTAGTAGAATAGTTTTCCTACTGGGCTAGTGAGTTCAACCTATCAATTTTCAGGTACTCGGCATGGAGCATGAGATTGGGTGCTTGTGGAGTGACACATACACGGAGCTTATACATGCAAGAAGTTATTTTCCCATCTTTGTCTTATATTTTTGAAACATGGTTTTGTAACTTCTATTTGTCAATCTTTTGACTATTTGGCCAATATAATAACTTTCAAACTTGGTATTTATGTATTCGGGCTATGGTCGCTAGTAGTTGAACCCGTTTATTCGTATTGGTGAGAATGTATTTGTTGACTTTGACTATTCAAAGAGAAATGATAAGACTTTGACTTGTCCCACATGGATATTTCCTATATTTGGTTTATCAAATTTGAGGGCATGACATTACGCCTTTGGACTAGAAACTAGTGAGAGGTCTCCAGAAAAAACCTATGGAAATGACAACTGGCCCGTTACTAGTAGTTTTTTTTTTTTTTTTTTGAAGGAGCCCGTAACTAATAATACTCTCTTCGTCCTTTTTTAAGTGTGTTGCTTCATAAATTCAACTTATTAAGAAAACATCATCATTACACCTTTCATACCGACTTTTACCTCCACTTTTACTCATTGACGTTTTACGCACTAACTTTTCAAAAGGTCAAAACGTACCCATTAACTTTTCAAAACTCACACTTATTAAACTAATCCAGGAAATTATATACTCTAGAACACTTATTCATAAAATTGCAAGACTCCCAAAGAAAATAAGTAAAGATACTACTGTGTCATAAAATAAGGAAGATTCTACAATATACACATCTTAAAGGTGTGTACCATATGCACCTAATGTGTGGTTCAAATTGTGCCACCTCATAAAGATTCACAACATTTTTGTGCATCTTGTAACTTTTATACTAAAAACTCGTAACTTTTCAGCAATGTGATTCAAAACATTTTCACTAGGAATCATAATATTTTCTTCTCACAACCTTTTAGTAATAAAATTCATAAAATTTTCATGAAAATCATAATATATTAATGTGTGTTGTAACTTTTATACTAAAAGCTCGTAACCATTTGGAGATGTATATGGTAAACAATCAAAGAGGAGGTGTTTATTGTAGCCTTTCCCCTTAAATAACACCCCCTCCATCGCTTTTTAAATGTGTGGCTTCATAAATCCAATTTATTAAAGAAATATCATCATTATACTTTTCACATTAACTTTTACCTCCACTTTACACCTCTCATCAACTTTTATCTCCACTTTTACTCATTAATTCTGTACACAAACTTTTATCCATTAATTTTCAAAACACAATTATTGAAGGACAACCCAAAATAGAGCTCTACTTTTCGGGACAAAAGGAAGTATTAACATTTTCATTCTGCATGACAACCCTATTTCGACACTCCAAACTGAAAGCAACGACAATGGGACAAATTTTGTAATTCGAAACTATCCGCTACTCCCTCTGTTCCTTTTTACTCCCTCCGTCCCCATTTATTTGTCCCTTTTGGAAGTTCGTGCCACTTTTCAATTGATTATATCTCGTAATATACATTGTTTTACATGATTTCAAAAACATTGTTTTATAGAATTAATTGAGATCTATCAAACAAGATCCATATTGAATAAAAAATTCATTACCGATTAAAAGTTATAGCTTGTTTTTTATCCGGTTAGAATTGGACGAGGGACCAAAATTTGGGGATGGAGGGAGTAAATGTGTTAATTCGTAAATCTAACTTATTAAAGAAACATCATCATTACATCTTTCACATCAACTTTTTCCTACACTTTACACTTTTCACATAAACTTTTACCTCTACTTTCCAAAATTATCCTCTAATTTTACCCATTAACTCTTTACCCACAAACTTTTCAAAAGGGCAAAATGATAATTGTACAAACTTTACCGATTAACTTTTCAAACCATACACTTATTTTGGGACAATCAAAATGGAAATGTCTACATTACAAAGCGACGGAGACAAGGATGGAGCTGGGCGGGGTGGGGGGGAACAAGTGGCGGCAGCCGCCACCACAAGGTTTTCAAAAAATGCAATTATTACATAGAAAAATATATTTATCCCCAAATTATATAAACTCTTCACCACTAGATTTTTATGTTATTATAATTTTCCATAGAGTGGATGAATATTCGTAATGCAATTTGTCTTTTTATTTCTTAAGTACATATTTTCACCACTGCAAAGGTAAAATCTTGGCTCCATCCCTAGAAGGAGGGAATACATAATTCAAACAAACAAAATTTCATTTTCAACTTTTTTTTTTTTGATAATTGAGGAACAACCCTACAGTAGGCCACTAATTGGACCCACTCCACAACCCAAACCTCAAGAGGAAACTGGCGCAACCCACACTAGTCACGGCTCCCTACTTAGCACAACTACTCACCCTATGGGAAATCGAACTCCTGACCAAAGGGATTACTCCCAAAGTCAGGCACTCGCCCTAACCGCCGGGGCAACCCCTTCATTCTCAACTTGGTCATCGTATTAGTATACATCTAAAAGAAATTTAAAAAGGACGACAAAGATAAAAGCTATATTCCCAAATTTCATTCAAAGACTGCTTTGTGTTGCTTCTCGAGCTTTGTTTTCTATTTATCCGCTACATAATTCTCAGGAACAAAATTTCATTCTCAACTTGGGCAACATATTAGCATACATCTAAAATAATTTTTTTATTTCTTTTTTAAAAAAGGACGACAATGATAAAAGCTATATTCCAAATGAAAAGTGCTACATAAATAACAAACAACGCTCGAGAAGCAACACAAAAAGAGCCGCTGAAAACTATAGTTGTCCTGGAACGACAAGCTTGGTCAAGGCTTGAATGCAGAAAAGGCCACGACAGAGTTGTGTCCACCAAAGCCAAATGAATTTGAAATAGCTGAATATGAGGATAAGTTTACGTTAGTAAACCCAAATGCCCCAGTTAAAGAAATTTATCTAATATACCACAAGGACTTCAACGAGGACTGACTTCCATTTTTCTGTATTTATTTTTTTTTTCTTTTTTGCCATGGCTGATAAAGGATTTGGGCAAGGAAAAGAAAAGGACACGGAACTTTGAAACATCAAGCCGTCGTAAGCCATTAGATACATAACTTTTCCATTTTTTTTTTCCTTGTCCATATTCTTAATCGAAATAAAACCTCTAGGAAACCGAGAAGATAAAAAAGAGGATGGAATGCAGAAATTCTTACCAACATTTATTTCATGCTGCTTCTTTTTGTTCGCAACGGTGTCAATCTCAACAGAAGGCTCCAAGTTCTGTATTATTCATGCGAAAAGAAAAGCATAAAAAACTATCCCAGAACGAATACCCAAACACCTATAACAAGTTAATCACATGGTTGATGCAAGAATCCTTTATAGACAAGGGAAAGAAGATCCTCAACAGTTATCACAACATCAAGCGTCTTTGCACAAGCCAAAAGCTTGTGACATAAGTATACATACCATCTGAAAAACCACGTCATGCCAAAATGGCTTCCACGTTTGTGGTGTTTTGCTCAAGGGTTACTCACACACCTAAAACACCCAGAAATTGGAGAGAACTACCTCTATATATATACACAATACACACAGATGAAAAAAGTTATGGGGAGCCACAAACCAGCTCCCCCTCTCACCCTCGCCCTCACCCTCTTGTCACGCTACATTGCGCACCACACCTCTGCCTCTCTCAGCCTGTACATATATACACAAGGAAGACAAAAGCAAAATGCGTAAACAGATAAGGGGCTGCGTCGAAACCAGAACCAAATCAAACTCTAACTCCATCTGGGTAATGATCCAGTGCTTCGTGCACTATTCACCCACTTGGGTGAACTTCAACAATCACCCCCTTCACCCATGTGGGGTAATCTAAACATCCGCCACTCTAGCATTTGTTTGTCCAGAGAACTGATGCTGAACCAACTCAGCGTCCCTCTGCTCACACCAGAGGCTCATTCTACAAGATGGTCTCACACACCGCCTTGGAAGATGCTGACACCCCTCTCTATCAACACACTGCAGTCCCTCTGGAGCATCATTGTACCCCTTCACTGGGATATGCAAACTCTGGAATGTCTTCGTCGCTGATATCTGCACCCCATGATCGGAATGCCTGCATCCACACCCGGATGCACTTTCGGTGTTCGCCAAACCTCGAACGCCCGTGTCCGATCACCGGAACACTCTCCATGGCTCCAACTCCTCTCCTTTATTAGTACCCTCATCCAGAGAGGCAACCCACAGACATAACAAGGTCTCAATTCCTCTGTCCGGAGCTTCTGTGAACAACCCATAACAATTAGTTGCTTGTCGTTGACTATTCCACACACAATCTGGTTCGGTACCAGGCACACATGTACGTCTCAGGTCGCGACTCCTTGTACTCCCGTGCCCTTTTTCTGTGTCTCCTTGCAACTATTGCTTCTCCTGTTCACCATCACAAAACACCTATACTACTCGTCTCCTACCTAACATCAGCTCCATCTGTCAATACTCTCCACAAGCCCGTATAAGGTGCCCATCATCTCCCTCATGCAGCCCGAATCACAACTGCAACTCCCAATGATAGGTCTTCCAATTGAACCAGACTGCCTCTAATCACCATTGATCATCTTCGATCTATCGCTCCA
>CM037156.1:17080418-17094648 GCA_020921065.1 Vaccinium darrowii
AAGGTTGGCTTTTGTTGTAATAAGCACATGACAAAATGTGCTAAATCTTGGAGAATTCTAGACTAGAGTATGCCGGTGGAGTGAGTCGGCAGAGTTGTGCAAAATCATGATGCTTCTAGAGACCAAGTAGGTCGGTCAAAGGGCTGTATAAATAGAGCTTGATTTTGTACCATTTTTTGTAATGAAAAAGACATTTTCAAAGGCTTGTACTCCTCCCACTTTCGTTCTACTTGGAACCAGACAAAGCAATCAACTATTAAAGTCCCCACTAGCCTTTCACTTTACAAACTCCCTTATTACACTATCAACCCTTCCTTTACCAATAACTCCAATTTCTCCCTATCTTTCCTCCTACTTTAAACTAGCACCCCAACAGAAAGGAGCAGAATAAAGATGGCCTATTAGACAACAGCTAAAGTCACTTGCTAGGGCAATTCAATTGAATTGATCCAGACATAAGGACCATAACAAAAGTGACTTGCTAAGTAGAAAGAAGTACATACAAATTGATTTATGGTAGGATGTATCCACCCAGTGTTGATGGCTTTTATTGTAGCAATGGCTTCCAAACCCCCCGCAGCACCAAGAGAGTGACCAATCATAGACTGATGCAGAAAAAGAAAAGAAAGTAGAATAAATTAGAATAAAGCCAGCTATGGAGAAGAAAAGAAAGGAAAATAAATTAGAAGAAAAACTTCCATCTAAAAACTACAAGCAACATAACCATGTGGCATGCTTTCTCTAAAGGTACCAAATGTATGATGATGCACAAAAGAAAAGATAATCCACAAGCAAACATGAGAGAGAGAGAGAGAGAGAGAGAGAGAGAGAGAGAGGACCTTGGTAGAATTCATTTTGATTTCTGAAGTGTTCTTGAATACCATCTTTATGGCGTTCACCTCAGCTAAATCACCAGCTGGCGTGGAAGTCGCATGTGCATTTATGTAGTTAACCTGAAGAAACAAAGATAACTTTGATTTATTAGATTTATGGGTTTCAGTAACTTCAGTTCTTATGCTGCTAGTTTTGCTTGTCTAACAGAAATCAAGCACTATTAACCCTAACCCATTCCCTAAGGTTAGTCATGACAGCGTGCCAACAATTACGAATCACTAATGCCAATTTTTCCTGGTTCCACCAACAAGATATAACTACATAGAGGATAAAATCAGTACCAACAGCACAATATATAATAAGTTATCATACCCAGTATTTCACAACGGTCCAAAAGCACCCTGCTCCGAGCTGTGCATTATCTAAAATAACAATCACAAGCTATTGACAAGTCGTTTTGAACTTCAAATATAAACCGAACCATATTTACATGTCTTCCTAGTATTAACAAGTATCTCATCAATGAAACACAACTCGTGTGAATGATCAAGTACAGGGGTTACACGCTTACCATGGACGGTGACAACCAAATACTTGGAACAATTTTCAAAAACACGCAATCAAGTTAAACATATTTCTTTTTTATCGTATAACCCTAGTACCAGCATGTCATATTATATCCATTCTCCAAGAGTGTTTATATTCATGCAAACAACTTTGTTATATGATGCTCATCCATTCGTTCAAAGTGATTTACAGAAGAACTCTAAGTCTTCACCTAGAATGATTTACTTTGTTATATGATATCAAGCTACAGCCTGTGAATCTTCAACAATCCATCTCAAAGCCCATGTTTATGGTGTGATATGGTCTCTGAGATAAACATGAATCCTGCAATAAATGGTTAGGGAGATCCAACTACACATGTAACTTAGGGAAGGTGAAGCTTCGTAGTAAAGAGAGAAACTAGTACTCAATGATGGATAAGCAACAAGCTATTGGAACTATTTAACAACCATAACACAATAAAATATTCAAAAACCTGTGCACTTCTCAAATGAAGAAACTGAGCTCCTCACCCTATCCCACAGGTCAAAAGATGGATGCTTTGAGGAATTCCATTTACTCCCGAGTCCCGATGTAATACTATTTTGGGTGAAAGGCATGCACAAACAAAAGCACATACACCATGTACTGGCAAAGGTTCTATAATGAGACTATATAGAAGCTCAACCCTTCCCGGTATTTTTTTTTTTTGAAATTTCCCGCGTGGACACTAGAAAACACCTTTTGAACACTTTGGACGGTTCGGATTTTGCAAAAACAATTTGCCAAACAAAAAAATACCCCAAAACCTCTAATCCGGGAATCCCGGACTAGAAGCTCAAGGTATATATATATATACACCACACTTCCAGTCCAAACTCCTGAATTTAAAAAAAATCCACACCTCATTGATCTCGATCGAATTTCGATGATCCGAGCCGTCCAATGTATTTAAAAGGTGTTTTTTAGGGCCCTCGCGAGAAATCAGCAAAAAAAAAAATACCTGGAAGGACTTGATCCGAGTAGTTTTTCATAAAACTGCATTTAAACACTTTTTAAACACATTGGACGGCTCGGATCATCGAAATTCGATCGGGATCAATGAGGTCCCGATTTTTTTTAAATCCGGGATCCCTGACCGGAAGTGGACTGATATACACCACACTTCCAGTCCAATGTTTTATATATACACATAAAACTTCTAGTCCGGTCCTCCCAGAAACAAGAAAAAACGTATTTTTTTTGTTTTGCAAATTGTTTTTGGAAAATCCGAGCCGTCCAATGTTTTCAGAAGGTGTTTTCAAAGGTCCATGCGGAAAATCTTCAAAAACAAATACCAGGAAGGGCTTGATCCAAGCAATTTTTACCCGACCGGCACCAAAACTGCGATATTATTGATTCCATTAATGAACATATGAAGAAAAAAATTATAAGATCGGTGCATGCTTTTGTGGTGTACTGGTGTAACAACCAATAAATGATTTTCAAGTGTCTATAGAAGACTCTTAAGATTTATTTCTGAGGAGTTTGAGAGGAATGAGGGGAGCAACTAAAGAGACTAAAAACTCGAAACTTCAAAAAGAAAATTATATCTTCATATATTTGTATAGAAAAATCATGTTAGTAATACTGAACCAATCGGTTTTGAGTTTGGTTCGGATTTAGGCTCGGTTTGAATACTTGCTAATGCCAAACCCAAACTGGCTGGGTATCATGATTTTAAAACCAAAACCGCCCCATGGGTAGGAAAAATTATAAAATGTGCCCCGATAGAGTCGGATCAGTTCGGTTTTCATCAGTTTCGGGTGAAATTGCCATCCCTAACCGAAACCATGACCACACTAACATTAGATCAGTAATGGTGATGGTGTCGCATACCTGAACTATAGATATATAACCCTTGTTTAAACCTGTTTTGGAGGATCAAACTTGAATAATAATCTGGAAATGCTACAGTAACACCCCGAATAACTCTGTGTTAAACACTCCTTGGAAAAAAAAAACTGAAGTAATTGGAGGCAACATTACTTTCAGGAATGGCCCGAAATACCGTGTCAAGAATCTTGGACACAACTTGATAAGGCTAATCCAAAAAACCACTGAAGGGTAAAATTTAGGATGTGTTCTCATAGTCTTTATCTTTGCTAATATAAAAGTATCTACAAAACTAGTGCATTAACAATAATTGTAAATGTCCCTATGCATGTGAATGATAAAGAAATAGTCCCAGCCAGAGAGAAGAAAAAAGCAGCCTTTAAAAAACCAGCCTTTGTACACATTGCACATTGATAATGTTCTACAATATATTGACATAGTACAATGCGATGCCCCTCAATGTTATGGTTCACATAGTATTATAAAAAACAATATAGTTCTAATGTGAAATAAGCGTAAAATTATGCAGAAGACAGATTTTTAGATAACATAACTTCCAAAGACAGTTTTCATATCTACTAACCTAGCAAAGTTTTTACAATCTGACACAGCAGTTAACTAAAAGTAATGGCCATTGAGGCTCAGATTCAAGACAACATGGGTTATGGCAGTTCGCATCCACGAGTAAAAGTGCAAAATATGATGATTTACGATCAATAAAAACATCAAGCTACCAAAGTAAGATTTTGAGCGGACAAAACGACCGGGAAAGTATCCACGCTCAAAAAGTGAAACAAAAATGCAAAACCCAGCCTATAGTACTAGAAACGTCACTTGAGTAAAACAAATAGATACCTCTTCTGGTGATACACCCGCAACTTCAAGGCTTTCCTCAATGCATGAAGATACACCAAGCCCATCAGCTCTCGGATCAGTCATATGATAAGCATCACAATTAACTGCACCTCCCAAGTACTCTGCAATAATTGGTGCACCTCGTTTCATTGCATGATCCAAACTCTCCATCACCCACAAAGGATTTAGTGTGTCATCAACACAACAACAACAATAACATAACCCATTTATAATTAGCAATATGGGCAGGGGATGGATAGGAGACAGACCTAACCTTTGGCAATAAATGCACAAAGTGGCTGCTCCCAGAATACCACTGAAACTAGGGGTGCACACGGTCCGGATTGGACCGGTTCTTTAGAAATCCAGTAATCGGACTATTTCGACCAGTTCTAGAAAATTAAGAACCAAAACCTAACCAATACATACATAGAACCTGTCCAGATTCAAACCGCAAGACCGGACCGGTTTTGGTTCAGCTTCGGTTCTACCCGATTAAGGAACAATTTTATCATAACACATGAGAGAGAGAGAGAGAGAGAGCAACTACGAATGCAACCCGTTAAATAGTTTTAAGGTTGGAAGAGATTAAGAGATATTGTGAAGAAATAAAGAATGAAGAAAAAATTAGCAAGCAAATCGAGATTAGAGAATAAGAGAATTGAATTTTCCTTTGAGTAGCAATTATGAAATTAAGGTGGAACAAAAAACAATTGAAAATGGTAATTTGGTATTATTAGATTTTATAGTAATATATAAAAAACTTCTTAACAAAATAAATTTTTATTCTAAATAGGCATTAAAGAATACCTTACTAGAAAAAAATTACCAAATCAAGATAAATAATTTTGTTCATATATAAATATATTTTAAATATATATGCATATATAATATTAATGTTATACGGTCCGGTTTGGTTCTAACCGTGGTTCTTAAATTGAGAACCAGTAACCGAACCATAATTACAGGTTCTTAGTTTTTTAGAACCATAACTAGACCAATGAACCGTAGAACCTAACCAAATAGACCGGTTCAGTCCGGATCGGATCGGTTTGACGGTTATATCGGTTTTCTTGTGCACCCCTAACTGAAACAGAGGAGACAGACCTAATCTTTGGCAATAAATGCACAAAGTGGCAGCTCACAGAATACCACTGAAACAGTGGTCCCCTCTACCGTTGCGTTTGCTACAGAATCATGCCCTCAAATCAAAGCCAAAAGGCATCAGAGAGGTCAGACGCAAGAATCATTTTGATTTATGTGCACATTACCATGCTTCTTTCATTCAGCATCCAGAGCATTGGCATTGTACAGAGTTACTGTGTCATCACAAATTATATTATATATTATATATTATATATATATTCTAGTCCGGTCCTCCCGGAAATAAGAAAAAATGTATTTTTTTTGTTTTGCAAATTGTTTTTGGAAAATCCGAGACGTCCAATGTTTTCAAAAGGTGTTTTCAAGGGTCCACGCGGAAAATCTTTAAAAAAAATACCGGGAAGGGCTTGATCCAAGCAGCTTCTGAACACATTGGACGGCTCGGATTGTCAAAAAAATGCTCGGATCTTGGAGGTTCGGAAGTCCGGATCCCGCACTAGAAGCTTTGCCTATATATATATATATCCACATTCCACACATGGGCGCGCGGTTGTGTACGACCGAAGCTTCAATTAATACTCATACCAAATGCCATTAAAATCAGAGAAAGATCATCCAACCAACAACTGTGTATATGGACGAAAGGAGGACAGCTACAACATAACTTGTTATCTTTTTTGTGAGTGTGTGAGATAAGAATCTTGCTTCAGCGTTATCTAGGATTCGAAAGCAAGTAGCCAATGCGTCAAAAAAAAACAAGAAACTTTAAAACAGAAAACTTCTTGTTACTTCCAAGTAAATAGGGATGGAGCCGCCAAAAAAAGAAAAGAAGAGAGTAAACCTAATGAGCTGTTTTTTTTTTTTTTAAACCGAATCTAATGAGCAGTTTAAACAGCAGGATTATTAGCATAAAATCCATTTACATGTCCTGCAAGCGTTTTCCTGTAGGATTTCTGAAATCATGTTCTGAGACATGAAAATAGGACTGATCAGCAACCTGTTTTTGTTCCGAGGAACTGAAAATGGAGGAGGTGTTCATGTACAATCAAAACCAAATAACATCACGTAGCAGCTTCACCACCTAGCGCATGACTACCAAACTTACCAACACTCCAGCACCTTCACCCATAACAAAGCCATCTCGATCCTTATCCCATGGCCGGGAAGCAGTTTTTGGATCATCGTTTCTTTGAGACAAAGCTCTACATGCAGCAAACCCTCCCAAGCCAATAGGAATGATGGGAGCTTCAGTTCCACCAACAATCATCAAGTCAGCCTCATCACGACGGATGTGATTGGCAGCAGCATAGAAGCAATAATTAGAGGTAGCACAGGCCGTTGAAATTGAATAGTTGGGTCCCATAAAACCAAGCTCAATTGCAAGCAAGGCAGACCCCATGTTCGTTATAGCATAAGGTATGAAAAATGGGGTGATTTTCCTGTAACCTTTCTCTATGAAAGACTGTACACCATCAGAAAACACTGTAACACCACCTATCCCTGTTCCGACAAGCACACCAGCTCGCTCCTTTTCAATCTGTAAATAAATAAGCACCAAAATGCAGTTTTGTGTCTTACATAGGATTGATGAAATAATAGTTGAAGAAAAAATGAACTGAAACGAAAGAAGTTCGAAGGAGAACAAAGTCTCAAATACTAGAGCAAAACAAACTGGCATTACATTCCAGTGAATCCCAAACAGAATTAAGGATAATGCACCAAAAGCTAGTCAATGACACAGTAGGAGTTAGTTCCTGTCCGGCTGTCTCACTGAAGTTTCCCCACCCACTCCATCATTTCAAGGCTAAAATATTCCTCCACCTTGGATTTGCAAAGACTAATCAACATCCCTACTATTATTAGCGGCTACGAGGTGCGGTGGCTGTTGGGTGCTTTAGGGTTTGTTGTGTTTTGGGCTTGGCTCATTTGAGCTTATTGTTGTGTCTAGTTTTTGACGCATGGGATGTTTTTTGTGCTTAATGTTGTACTGTTTGGGTTCTGACCCACAGGTGTTGGGCTTTTGGCCTTTGGTTTTGGGTCTTGATTTGGTAACTGTGCTTATTACCTCTTCTTGCTCCTTTTAGTCTTGTTCTCATTCCAAGATTAATAAAGTTTTTATCTTTCAAAAAAAAAAATTTACTTATATCCAGTGTGCCCACTGCCCACTGCCTGCTATTCACACTCATCTCAGACACTGATACATTGTAGTCAGTTCTCCTTTTCTAGTTAACTATGTATCTGTGGAGCTCAATGAGTGATGGAGAAGTTCCTCAGTTTCAACCAGATTCAAGGAAATGAAAACCGGCTACCGTATCTTTCTTTATCTTTTGGGACCAATGGAAATGCGCATAGAGAGCGAGAGATGCAGAAATGGAACAACAGCCCAGTCTCACTCTTCCATTAAGATTATTAGTATAAGTCTAATCAGTCATAAATTCAACCAAAATAGGAGCATCCTAAACAAGCGAGAGAATACTGCCACTTGATTTAAAAAATAATAATTGAATATTCTACGATAAAAATAAAATAAAATCAACTCAAATGGATCAATTGGCAACTAAAATTTCATAGCAATATTTATGTTTAGTAGTAAAGACAGACAGACCGTTCCAAGTCGTTCTGCGGCGAGATCAGCATCTTGAAGCGCCTTCTTACCAGCAACAATGCAATATCGGAGGGAATCATCAAGGCGCCTGTCGTTCTTGCCATCAATGTAGCCTTGAGAATTAAACCCACGGATCTGCCCGCCGAATCGGGTGGGCAATTTCGAGGCATCGAAGCGGTCAATCAGCGTTATCCCACTTTCCCCTGACAACAGCTTGTCGTAGTAAGCTTCGACGTCGTTGCCGAAGACGGATACCAGGCCCATTCCCGTAATTACCACCCGCTTCTTCGGATCAGTTTCGCATTTCGGAGCCGAAGCCGTAGCGGAAGCCAAAGCCTTGATGGGTTGGGCTGAGGGTGAGGAGGAGATGAATGAGGCGTTGTTGTTTTTGTTCCTGGTGGCGGGTGGTTTGGCATTGGGATGGGGATAGAGTTTTTTTTGGAGGGGGTCTAGTGGGGAAGAAGATGGGAGGAAAGGGGAGGATTTGAAAGCTTGCATGGTGGGTGGCTATGCTGGTGGTGACGCTGTGGTAGAGAGGAAGAGAAGAGAGTGCAGTTCGATGAGAATGATGCAGAGTGTGGAAATGGAGGAGGCGAGCTTATAAATCGTACGTGATGGCGTGCCCATGCGTCTTGTGTGGGCCATGGAGAGATTGTTGTTTGTTTGTTCGCCAAATTTATGAGAAATTCGGGGTCATTTGTACCGTGCTGTGAACCGGCCATTTAATCGTGTTTTAGATAGTCCGCATGTGTTTTAATTTTTTATTGATAAAAATAAATTAAAATTGTTAAACGCATTCGAACAGTCGAGAGGTGCATAATACGGTGCAAAGCATCCCCTCCTTATGTTACTATCTTTGTGGGTATAAACTTATAATAAGCTCCGCCAAATGAGAAACATATCATTATGTTTTCGTGACTAATGTCTCGTTGATTATGTTTTTAAATACCATACATTTCTTTTTCAAAATTCATTGGTGAGTATACTGTTTTGGCTTATCTACTATTTTTTCCTCATCTGTTGGTGTTATAGTGGCACTTCAGTTACTACATTAATAGATTTCGTCATTTTATTAAGGACGAAGACAAAAAAACTATGTTTAGATAACCGAAATCTTGAGTAGAAATAGGAATATAATTGTTGGCAATCAAATTCCTGAGAATTTACTTGAGTAGGAATAGGAATAGAATTCTAAATCAAATTTCGGGGAACTAGACTCTTGGAGAAATTTCATTCCGGTGTTTGAATTACTAGTTTAGTAATCTTATCCAAGAAACAATTAATTTGAAAATTTATCAAAGTCAAAATTTCATTTTTTAATGATTGAGAGCTAAGAATCTTAGATTAACATAAGGTAAAGGAAGAATCAGATTCTCACTTAGTTTGAGAATGTGAATCTTGATGGATATGTCATTGAGAATCGCATTCCTATTTTTTGTCTTCTTCAAACATTGGAATCATGGAAGTTTTGCATCACATTTTCATTCTTGTCTTTCCCAAATGTCGGAATTATAGATTAAGCTCATTTCTCCTCAAGATTTTTGCCATCCAAATTGAGCCTAAGGTATGATTCTTATTATAAGGATTAAATTGGTACCAAAAAATTTATAAAGACGGATTTGGAACTCATACTATTTTATAGGATTAATTACCGGGACACCCCCTTAACTATACCTGTTTGTCTCGGACATCCCCTACAAGAGTTTTGCTTACAAACGAACCCCCTATAAATACTAAACCTTTCCCCGAGACCTCTTTTGTCAGCCTTCCGCCTAGATCCGTCCAAATTTTAACATTATTTCTTAACAAAATAATTTTTCTTCTAACTCCTCAAAATGTGAAAACCCTAAAACCTTTCCTCTTCTAAATCCCTTCACCTCCTCACCATCCCATCCATTCTCCCATCATATCCACATATATGTTTGTGTGTATGTGTGTGAGAGAGAGAGATATGTGAGATATAAAGAGAGAGAACGTTTTGCTTTTTTCAAAAAAATTAGGGGAACCCAAAAAACCCTAATTTTTTTAATTGAAATTGATATACAAAGTCTTTTCAACAATCATACCTCAAAAGCACTTTTAAAATCGCCCAGAGAATTGTCTTCAACTTGTCTTCTTGAAAATCATGTTCAACTTCTTTTCCGACTAGGGTTTGTGACACTATAGATATTGATTAGGGTTTGTGAGAAGAGTGATAGTAGAGAGATTGATAAGGGTTTGTGGGAATCCATTAGGGTTTGTACAGAGATGGATTGATAGATCGATTAGGGTTTTTCAGTGGATTACGGTGTGTGTGTGTGTGTGAGAGAGAGAGAGAGAGAGGAGATGAAAGTTCCATTGATTAGGGTTTGTGGGTGGGAATCGATTAGGGTTTGTCGTTGACAGGTCGATTAGAGTTTTTTATTCGATTGGATTACGTGTGTGAGAGAGATGAGGAGATGAGAGGAGAGATCGATCGATTTGGAAACAAGTGCGGGAACAATGTCAACTTCTGGGTATATATTACTGAGGGTATGTCTTTAACTTATTTTGTCAACGAAGTTAGGGCTCCAGAGATTTACGTAGATAGAGAGGGCCTGTTTGTGGGCAAGACGGAGTTAGGGCTCTAGAGATTTACATAGATAGGAGGGTTCTGTTTGTGGGCAAAATTCTTGTAGGCTAGGAGGTATCCGAGACAAAGATGTATAGTTAAGGGGTGTCCCGATAATTAATCCTATTTTATATTGACCAAAACAATATATTAACCTATTTTCTCGTTACAATTCAGGGATAGTATATTGGCCTATTTTCTTGTTATAATTCAGGTTGGCCTGTATATGCGCATTGATAAGAGTATATAGAGATTATGGGAGAGTTGGAGAAAATAGGAAGACTATATATTTTGTGAATATATTATCCAAAAAGTAAAATAAGACTACAATGTACATGTGTGAATACTTTTATTTAGAAAAAAAGTGTAAAAAAATATTATATTGTTGGCGTTATTTGCTCTGTTGGGTTGGTTTGTACTAAAAAACTGAAGATCACAAAACAATATGAAGAAATATTTATATTTCAATAGGAAGGAGTTATAATTGGGATTGGTTTGTGAAATTATGCAACTACAAAAACTAAAAAGACATGCAGAACTGTAAGAAGCAATACTAATATTTTAACACAATAAAGTTTTAGTAGTAAAGAGTGTGGTGAAGCCGTGAAGGTTAAACAAGTGAATCAATGAAATAGGAAAACTAATTCTTCTAGTCATAATTTTGCTCAAATTTATTGAAATTGATGCGGTTGCTCTTAACTGCAATTAGGTTGATTTATTTAGGTAAAGAATGGTTCTATTTGAATCCCAGTTTCTATTTACACCTATTTTAAAAAAATTAATCAATTCTTAATTAAATACCATCGGCTTCTACTTAAAAGTCTAAATCCATGTTTTCTTCACCATCATCAATCGTCGCCTGCTTAGCCTTCATATTAGCAATGCCAACTTTCATGGCCGCTGGAAAATACTTTTGTTTAAAATATCAAACTTTTTACTTCGTTTACTTTCGAATTGTTCCTGTGGCGCTAAATATTTTATTTTCATAAGAAGCTCCTTTTACCTCTGGAATTTATTGGTTGCGAGTCACTCATTTACTTCTTCAAGAAGACAGTCCAAACTTGTTGAAATTTCAAACGAGAATTTCAGAGAACCAATTTTGATAGCAAGCCTTTTGAAAAACCCACTTTTCATTAACAAATTTTAACTATATCATTGTAAGCACAAAGATAAATCAAAGTATGATGTAAAATTTCCTTCATTGCTACATATCAATGAAATAAAATATGTTGAGATTCCCCAACTGATAATTTTCGGTATCCATGAACAATAAGTCTTTGATATATATAAAAAAAAAATGAACAATTTATATTAGTCATAAGTTTGAGAAAGTCATTAAAGATTGAGAGGGTGTTTGGGAGCTTAAGAGGATCTTTTTGACTTCTCATTTTCCATTTCTCATTCTAGTTAACAAAAATACCTACATAATGTATTCTGCACACATCTCTCAAACACTACTTGTATTATTAAATGCATTATGCACTTATCTCCCAAACACTTTAAAGGTTCAATAATACATTCTGGCATAATTCAAAATGTAAAAAATGCAAAAAGCAAAAAATAGGCTCTCAAACACCTCGAAGTGTAGGTGCGTAGAGGGAGGGGTGGCAGCTATGGTGGTTACGGGTAGATTAACGCAAATAGTAAAGGAGAAAGCTACAATACAACACCCTTTATTTGCGTGTGTATGATACACATCCCTACAAAAGTTACAATTTCTTTATAAAAGTTACGATTTTTTTTATATTGTTGAAAAGTTACAAAAAACTAAAAAATGTTACGATTGCTAATGAGGTGGCACAATCTGGACTATACAACAATTGCATATGGTGCACACCTTTGATGGGTGTGTATTGTAGCCATTTACAATAGTCAAAGTTTGGTTTAGGGGTTGGTTAAACATAAAGAGTAGGATTAGGCAAAAGAGGCATTTTGGGATCAAATTAAATTGCTTAAATGGCTGCAGAAGAAATTATTGGTTAGAAAAAAATCAATTTTGTGGATATGAGGCATGTTAGGAAGGCTATTTTAGCTGCACTTTCAGTAAGTGGGGTCGTTGGGGACCATCAACTCATCAAGGAAGGTGAATTAACTTAAGGAAGGACGGACGAATTAGAGCTATTAATTAAATGGGACTCCAATTTTTCAACGAATTTGAGCTATAAATTAAATGGGACTCCAATTTTTCAACGAATTCGACCTGTAAATTAAATGGGACTCCAATTTATTTTGTCTTCTACAATTCTACTTTCAATTCTCTTGACTTGGTTCCTTTTTTCTTACCGCAAAATAAGGAGGAAATTGCTTTAGATACACCTTTTATTTTATTTTATGGAAGCTTTGAACACATCTATTGTTAACTTGCGTACAACACAGCCGGAATAGTAGATGAGTCCAATTGGCTTATGATTGATCTAATGAATATTAATTGTTTCTCTGCCGCAACCTATCTAGTAGTTCAATTTATACTCCCTTTCGTCCCAAATTTTTTATCTATTTACTAGTATGCGTGTCATTTTTCAATTTCTTATATCTTTCAATCTACAATGTGAGTTGGTCCTCATGGTGTCTTATCAACTCTTTTTGCTGCTATACTTTTGGTCCCTCTCTTTACAATCTGCAGTTGCATTGGGATTCTTTAGATTCACTTCTCTCTTAGCTGCTGATAATCTATAATCTTTTATTGTTTTTTTGCCTTTGGTTGTTGGTTGGATTTTTTGATCTAGAGGTCTCATGTTTGCCGGGGCTTTTGGTGTCATCATAGTTGGGATGTCTTATCCTAGTTATGTTGCTATTTTGGCCCTTGCCCTTCATATTGTAATCTCCCTTTTTCTTTATATATTATTTTTTGCTTAGCAAAAAAAAAACGTTTGTTACAATTTTGAAAATCTGTTTAATAGAACTCATCGAGAATCTATATTAAATATATATGTATAAAATTATACATTTTCAAAATAAATTTTTTTGAAGTGTTGTGAATAGTGAAAGTAGAAAAAAGATTTGGGATAGAGGGAGTAATAAATTTTTTTTTTTTGGGCAATTCAGCTTGACATAGAAAAAAGGATAACCGAATATGCAGCCTACAAGGGCGCATATCTCAAGGAGGAAACAAAAAAATAAGCGCAATGCTTCCATGTCACCCCACCTATCGGGGACACCATATCACCCCAATCCAACGACTGAGATGAAGCCACGTAGGCAAAAGTGACCAGGTCAACAGGTCATCCGAAAACTCAACCCCTAAGGGGAATAACCAAAATGCTTAAACAACATAACCATTGGGCCAAAGGGTGCGGTGGGAAGCTTGAATGACATAACATAAACGAGTAAGTGCCATAACGTAAACCCTTAAATGGGATAACAAGCAAAACAGAACCCCTAAAATAGCATAACAATGGAGGAATAACCGGGGTTCGCATAAGTTGTAACCCTAACGAGCATAGCCAAAATGCCTAAAATGGCATAACATGGGGTATGGAACCCGAAAGTGCATTACAAAAACCTCTAAAAGGTATAACATAAACCCTTAAGGAGCATAATCAACTAGAAAGCATACAGAAAACCCCTATCTGGCATAACCTAAACCTCAAATAGAAATAACAGAAACCCCAAAATGGCATAACTATGTCAGAAAACCCCAAAATGGAATAATGCAATCCCCAATGGCCCCCCCATAGCTATGACGTACGTGTACTGTAGGTGGGACCTTATAATTGATTTTTTTTTTTTATGAGTTAACCATGGTTAACATGAGGGTGTGTAATTCAATGTTATTCATTTTTTAATAATCAGATTTCAAATGTGTGCAGATCTCGCTAAGA
>CM037156.1:17099034-17148315 GCA_020921065.1 Vaccinium darrowii
CTGATTAGCGATCTTTTTTGGGGGGGAAATTACGAATCAGAGGGAAATGCGGCAAGTATTTCCAGCTTAATGGTGCACCTTTTGGAATCATAAGCTCTTGACAAAGAGTATAAAATATAATATACTATCACGGCATCCTTATTTTAACTGGACAAAAGTATCCCTGACTTGAAACTCTAGGCTCTGTTTGGTTCTTAGAGAAAAGACGAGAAAGGGAGACAAAATTTAAGTATTTTCCCTTCCTTTGTTTGGTTTTACAAAAGAGGAAGGAAAGAGGAAAGAAAGTAATCAAATCCCTATTTAACTTTCCTCCAATTTAGGCTCTGTTTGGTTCTTAGAGAAAAGACGAGAAAGGGAGACAAAATTTAAGTATTTTCTCTTCCTTTGTTTGGTTCTACAAAAGAGGAAGGAAAGTAATCAAATCCCTATTTAACTTTCCTCCAATTTTCCCTCTACTTTCCTTCTTATTTATTTTTCCTTCTTTTCTCTTTCTTTCCCTAACTTCTAAACATACCTGGCCTCGTTCAGTTGTCAAGAAAGTATGGGAAAGGATGGGAAAATCAACTTTCCCATAACTTTTGGGGTGTTCAGTTACCAAGAAAATAATGGGACCCACAAAAATAATTTTCCCACTATGACTCATTTTCCCTCAAAATGCATCCTGCAAAAAGGAAGGAATTATGTGTCGTGGGAAAGTTTGCTTCTGCCCATTACGCTTTCTTGAAAAAATCCGTCATTAAGTGAACACTCGCAAGAAAGTAAATTTCTCTTTCTTTTACTTCACTTCATTTCACTTTTCTCAGGATTAATTTTCTCGCGTAACATTCTTGGCAAATGAACAGAGCCTTCTGTCTCTCTCTCTCTCTCTCTCTCTCTCTCTCTCGATCTCGAATTACGGATTGGTAAATCGTTTTCTTTTCAAGTGCTATATTGTTCTCAAACGGTGCCAAAATAATAACTGAATATGCAATATTGTCTGATCAAAGGAGCAATGGTTTTTTTTTTTTCTCATAAAAAAAGTTAGATTAAGACAACACAATGACAACTCATTTGTCCTCATCGGGTGCAATATTATTCTCAATTCTCAAATGGACTATGCTAATTCACTCAATCTGCAATATTGTTTAATCAAAGGAACAATAGTTATTTTTCTAAATCAAAATAGCCGGATTAAAACATTACACTTGCAACTCAGTCTTCCTAATTCCTGTGCAATTCTATTCTCCAATCAAGCTTCACTTCCTTCTAACAAGTGGCTCAAATGGCGCCAAAATAATTCACTCAAGTTGCAATGTTGTTTCATTTAACAAGCAATGTTATTTTTTCAAAAATAAAAAGTTGAATTTAGACATCACACTTCTCACTCTTCCTTATTTGGGGCAATGCTATTCTCAAATGCTGTCAAAATAATTCACTCGAGATGCAACATTGTTTCATTTAAGGAGCAATGATTATTTTTTCCAAAATAAAAAGTTGGATTTAGACGGTAAAGACCCAGAATTTCATGGAATTTTTTTAAATTTAATTAGGGATTTTATGAAATTACATTTAAGAATCGGAAAGTGAGTTGATGTGAGAGATAGTTTGGCTTTGGGTTAAATTGCAACACATTGGAAGTTGGAGTTGTGTGTGTGTGTTGACACTATATATCATAGTTATCAATCTCGTACCGATCATTGTACAGTTTTCTCTATTGGGATGGTACGTACCGGTACCGGATCATATCTCGGTATCGTTTCAGATTTATCGCAATACACATATTTAAATATATTTAATGTACTTATGTATAATTGCAAAACTTAAAATAGAGAAATAAAATAAATTTTGCCATTTTGATACACCTTAATATTAGTACAATAACAAATTAACATGATTAATATAAAATAAACTCCAAATTTGGTTAAAATACCTTAAAATTCATGTATTTTTATCAAAATAAACAAGATACATTAGTTTTTATGTACCGGCCGAGATCCCCAGACAAGGCCAGTACAAGCGGGACAAGTCGGTACGCCCAGTATTGGCTAGTATTTTTGCCGGTATAGAACACCAAGGTATGTGTATCGTTTTATGTTTGGTACAGTACGTACTGGCTGATATGGACAAGTACGGGACGAGATTCATAACACTGCTATATATAGGATGGGGTAGAGGGAGAAAATTACTTTCCTCCCCTCCCCATCTATGGCCGACCTCTTTCTCTCTCTCTCTCTCTCTCCCCTCCCTGTTGTTTTCTTCAATCCTCTCCCCCCTAAACACTCAAAATCCACAAACCCTTGTAGATCCACACTCAATACTTCGTATCCACACCATTGAGGCTTAGGATTTGCGTGTGGAAGCTTGGGAAATGCATTTTGGTGGGGTTTTAAGCTTGGAGAAGGTTAGGGCTTTGGAGTAAGCTTTGATTTGGAGTTCAATCAATTGAGGTAGGGGTTTCTTACACATTTTCTATGTGTTTGTGGATGTATATTGTAACACCTTCGAATTTTAAGGGTAAAAGTAATATAAATCCATCTAGAAAAAAAACAATGAGATCTAAAGTCTAGATCAAAATCCTAGCTTGACCCACAAGGTTAAAGTCATACACAAGATAATTCACGGGATCCCATGCCCAAAATAAGTACATGAGTTACCAATGTTAGTACAAACCAAGTAAATGATGAAAACTCAATTAAATTACAAATCATCTTTTCAGAAATATTAGTTTCAAAAAGATAAAGTAACTCCTCCGTTAAGCTTTCAAAAGGGATGCATGCATACACTCCAAGCAATCCATATCATGCTCCGTGCTGGGTACCTGAAATTATTAGGGTGATTTCACTAGCCCAATAGAGAAAAGTCTACTAATTCTAAATGTAATGAAATGCAAGTGAGAGATAGACAAAGAAGGCACAAGTCACGCAACAAATTTTAAGAAACTTCAATGATTAAAGGATTGAAAACCAATCCATAAGTCACTAGATTCCCTTTTCTATCATCCATCGTACCCGATACATACCCGACACGCCATATATCTCCTAAACATTTAGCATATACATCTCATTCCTTTAAAAACATTAGGTTATACTCCAGACATGCCATATAGGACCCTTGTCACTCTGGGCATACCCTATCGGGCCACGTGTCATCATTACCACATTATAAACTTCATTTCATGCTCATTAGTATCGTTACAGTGTCCATATGTCTCATCGTCTTAATTAATCATTCATCTCAATTCACGTAAGTGTCGTCGCATAACTCACACCCACAACTCTCTTTTCAAAGATTTCATGTGCGTATACATCCCACAAGTGCTTTCGACCATTGTGTCCCAAAAACTTCCTGAACAAACAACGAAATAGCATAAAGTTCATCTACCAAGTCTTGGATAAGTTTATCTAAAAGAAATCACAAGTTTCTAGATTTTAGAGGAGGATTCAGGACTTACCGAAGGTTAAAAGAACAAGAGAACAAAGTATTAAAGAACAATGGATAAATGTATTGATACACCATTTTAGGTGTATCAATACCCAGGTTACTAAGTTCCAAACAACAAGTATATTGATACACTTTTTCTGGTGCATCAATACACAACCTGCATAATCTAGAGAACAATTGTATTGATACACCATTTTGGGTGTATCAATACACAAGCTGTACATGGAAATTTTTATGGCAAAGGCCAGGTTTTGGACAAGGCCTCCACCAAACTTAACGAGATAAGGCTCCCAACACAAAATTCATGGTACTAACAACTTATATGCATTAGAGAGCAAGAAATCATCAATAACCTTTCAACAACTTCATGGGAACAAGGATCAATATCAAAGATCAAGCCAAACATGACTAAAATGAGTTTTCTCAAGGAAGACAACAAATTGTACACAAAATTGATTAAGGAGAAGCTATACACACACCCACACTACACTAGCACTTAAAATAAAAGTAGAATTTTCCCTACCTCAAGGTGAGATAGCTCCAAATCAAAGAGTGAGCAAAACCCTAGCTTTTTCCAAAGAGCTCCAACCGAAATACAACCTTCCGGAGCGAAACCAACGCACTCCAAGCTCAAGAACACGTGTAGTTGACGAATCTTGGTGTGGATCTTGGAGGAATTTGAGTGTGAGAGAGTATTTTGGAAGTAGTGGTTGAAGAAAATGGAGGAGAGGTGTGAGAGAGAGAGAGGGTCGGCTGATTAGAGGGGGAGGGATTATGTTTTCTCTCTCCTCTCACACACCACATATACACACATCTCAAATAATTACACCCCGGGTCCTTGAATTGACTTGTGTAATGTAAAAAGGTCCAAACTCACTTATATCACAAAATAATCCAAGAATTAAACATTTTAAATAATTCCTCACATTTCTCCAACTTTATTTCTGAAAGAATATTTTATTTATTATTATTTTTTAAAAAATACGGGTCTTTACATTCTACCCTCCTTAGAAAAATTTTGTCCTCAAAATTTATTAAACTAAGCCACCCGAGCAATCACAAACAATCATGCATGAAATGCAACGTGTATTCGACACCATGACTAATAAAATGTAATATCTGTACTCGCATTGATCAAACCGCAGACAACTCTGGATATTTCTTTCTCATCTCATCCTCTCTTGTTCATGTCAACTCTTCGATACCACAGTCATTTCACAATAACCGTACTAACCATAGAGGCTTCTAACTTAGTTTTGAATCAATCCAAAGTACGGAACAACTATGCTTAAACTGTCTCCAAGTGTAAAACCATAACTCTAAAGTTCAATCTCTTTCTTGTCATAGATCATATAGGCTCACTATGTAGACTAGTTACCTGCTTTGTGTCTCCGTTATCGGCTTCTAATAAAAAACTCAATCAATGCATAATTTTCCAAACATTCTATCCCATGACCATGTCATAATCTCAACCTCTTAAGTGTAGAAATTTACTTACAAAAGCCGAACTCTCAACTAGTCCCCATCAACACTAACCAGGATAATCAACATTGCGCACTTAAACCATCTAGATTCATCAACTATAGCCACTCTAACGATACCGAGATAAATCAATCTCAAAGATTACAGTAAGGCTAAGCTCCCAAAGATTTTGATACCAAGCACACTCTATTTGCATCCAAATGATCTAATACATCCAATTTTACTAGTAAGTTTCATCTTATCATACCACATCATCATTCTCCAATCATTCAAAAATCTGATTACCCAAACATTCTAGTGCTCTTTCCCCTAGGTTATGACATTAACAATTTACCTTGATCACATAAGCTACTTGTGCTTCCATGACCACCTCCATGTAACTTCTTCTCGTCACTGGAAAAGAAATTCAAACTCCTTAAATCGCGTAATTCTCTTATCTAGTAACTTACTTTCCTAATTTCTTAAAGTATATCTCCAAGGGCAAGCTAAATGACGGTGTACCCAACTTGACTCCTCTTATCTCAACAAATATTCATGAATATTACCCCGAAAGTTTGGATATCCTTAGCGATCCCATTAATCTCTATTCCCTACAATTTTCAATGCATTTATCTCCTCTCCAAACAACATTAGGTACTCATAATTTTTACCACACATGTCCTTCAAATTCTTTCACCAAATTCTCATGTATCATCAAGACCAATCCAAGCCGAATAATTTCTCTATACCTCACAACATTCTTCTTCAAAATTCAACACTCAACTTATTCATAATTTTGGCTCATAAGCTCATTAAACTCTACAAGAAACTTAGAAACCCATCTACAGTAGCTACAAGTTAAGGAACTTTGGTAAACCGCATACATCCTAACCTTAAAGGCTTTCTAAGTCGGTTCGTCTAAATCTTCGTAACCCACGCTTTCGACTTCACCTCAACCTAACCTCCAGAATCAGATTCACACCCTTAGTTAACCTCATACATCCTTTACTCTAAGTGTCACATTTACTCTTCTATCTTATCAAATTCAAACGAACCGGATCTCAACTCTATTAATATCATGTAGTATCACATATGCCTCCTAACATTATCACCAATCTAACCACACATAACTGCTTTCCGTTTAACGCCCCATCATACTATATTAACACAGAAGGAAATGGCTCATCTCAACTTTCTAACAAAAACCGCATAAGTACGACTTCATTTCATCCTTCCTTCCCCCGTTCGAGTCCAAAAATTCACCTAGTCACGTATCTCGTTATAACCGATTAAATGATCTTAAACTACACACATACTCTAAAAAATTAGTAATATTATTGCTCTCAATCACCTCAAAGGAAGGACAAATTAACCTTGAAGGGTACACACTTATCCTAGCTATCGTCTTACACCACTGTTTACTGGGCACCCACACAATCTAATTTACGCACCGTTCTAATCTCATTTGTGCCTCATACTAAAAACAATCAAACTCCAACTTGGCTAAGCTCGCAACCTACCCTCGGTTTTTTCACCGGAGTCTACAAATCCACTTCCTAGTCATGGAATTCTCTCTCTCTCATCAAATTCTACCACTGTCAAATTATTTGAAAGTGCACATAAGTTCTCCAACATAAATTCGAACCATCGTCCTAGACACCAACCATTAGCAATTTGCAAAAATACACACATTAGAACTAAAACCCATGTCCCTCAACAATTACTTCTTCAATACACCCCCATCAAATTTAATCTTCTTTCCAAGTAGAGCGTAAGACAAACATCAAGTTTACCACAAAAAAAAGACAAACATCAACCGATTTAAAGTTTAAGAAAAATAACTCCACTCAAGTTATTTAGAAGGATACCTTGGATTCCCATGTATTCGCCTATAATCTTTACCAAACACCACAACCTCAATCTACATTGTCCCTACTACAATATCCAACCTATTAGTTCCTAGTTGTCACTCACCATTAACGCATAATTTACACCATAGTCTTAAGCTCACCGATTTGTACAACACTCTCACTTCTGACAATATCCTTCCATCGCAGTATCGACATCACCCCTCTATCTAGTTTTCCCGAAATAAGTACACTAATCACTGTAACTTATAAATTCAGAGTTTTAAACTACCAAGGACCCAAATGAGCAACAACTCACAAGCCCCTACACAACATCTAGTAAATCTCATCTCGTCGGTAGCTCAACTAACATTCACAAGGAAGTATTACGAATTGACACTAAAAATCTCACTACGACATCTTATGCTTCCAATTACTGTCATATAAATGAAACACGGCCAAAAATTTAATAACCCATCTCTATGAATCAAGGGCAACCCAAACGCTTATGTCCTAACACATCAAGACTATTGCCAATGCACTGGTCCAAAACTACCAACAACACATAAACTCATTTGCTCATAGTCAAACTATCAACACCCAATAAACTACACAACAAACTAATTTGGCAAACCCAATAGTGAAAACACCCCTGTTAGCCTAGTCGCTCAAACGTGTGAATCCCAACAAATCTTCTAATAAAACTCTTCCTATACGGTTTCCCTGTAATTTAAGAAACCATAGCCCGTTCCAATACAAAAAGTCATAAGCTCTTATTACAATACCGCATACGTGGATATTCCATCATAAATGAAAAGATTTAAGACCCTTAAGTAGTTACAGAAAAGCCGAATCTCCAAAGCTAACAGATACATTATGCATGCCAAAGTCTACCAAATCTAACCTCAATAAATGAATAAAAATATCTTTCCTGGACCCATACCCGAGTGAAATTTCAAATTTTACCTCACACTGCGGATACGTACCCTTGTATTAACAATGTCCTCACCCAACCAAGTCTAAAACCAAGGTTGTCGTAAACACACTTACCAATGTTCGATGCATTATAATATATATAATATATATATATATATATATATATATATATATATATATATATATATATATATATATATATATATATATATATATATATATATATATATATATATATATCGGGGCGGTTCCATGGACACAACGAATAACACAACATTTGACACAACAATAATCGGAGCCCCACGCTTATAATCGGACCCGTTCAAATTGTTTAAAATATGTTTTTAAGATTACCTGTAAAAAATCAACTCATTTGGATATCAGTAAAGGCTTGATTGGTTCATTCAAATTTATCCAGTAAAATCTGACAGGAATCAACTAAATGAACTGATCAAGCCCTTACCGATATCCAAATGAGTTAATTTTTTACAGATAATCTTAAAACCATGTTTTAGATAAATTGAGCGGCTCCGATCATTCGTGTGGGGTTTAAAAAAAAGAATTTGTGTCAAATGTTGTGTTATTCGTTGTGTTAACGGAACCGCTATATAGGGTAAGCTTCTCCTCCGGACTCCGGACTTCCGGACCTCCATGATCCGAATTTTTTTTTGACGATCCGATCCGTCCAATGTGTTCAGAAGGTGTTTTCAAGGGTCCACGCGAGAAATCTTCAAAAAAAAATACCGGGAAGGGATTGATCCAAGCAGTTTTCGCAAAAAAATTATATTTACAGTTTTTGCGAAAACTGCTTGGATCAAACCTTCCCCGGTATTTTTTTTGAAGATTTCTCGCGTGGACCCTTGAAAACACCTTTTGAACACATTGGACGGCTCGGATTTTCCAAAAATAATTTGCAACACAAAAAAAACTCACTTTTTTCTTATTTTTGGGAGGTTTGGACTAGAAAATCCACCTATATATATATATATATATATATATATATATATATATATATATATATATATATATATATATATATATATATATATATTTTAGTTTTTTATTTTTGTAGTCGGAAGCTTAAAGGGTACTGCTACAATCACTACATCCAAATATTTAAACCCCAACAATCAAATCAACCTCAAATAAGAAATACCTAGTCAACTAGGACCCCAAATCACCACAAATTACGATAAATAAGTCCACCGACCCCAGGTAATGACAACTCTCCACAAATCATAGTGATACCAAAGAAAAATGTAACATCTTCAAGCAGAGAAACAATACTAAATTTACTAAGCAGGTATTCCAATTTACATGTCTTCTTTTCTGATCACATTAAGTACTTAGTGCATCGATCAAATGCAGAACCATATGCTTTCATAGTAAAGACACAATACGCTCATTAATATTGACACTTGCTCTACCGCATGTACTCTTTTACACACATTCACTCACCCAAATGTGGTAATAGAGTGACATCAAAGGTTTGTTTTGAAGTGTGCTGGCTAGTCACTCTTCAAATCAATCCTCCAGGTCATTCTTAAACCACCACGACAAAATTGAGAAAATATTCACCCACTTTTACTATTAGAGACATAATTTCAATAAACATCACATTCACTTTCTTACGAGGTTAAACCTTCTTCCCACTACACAAGTTAAAACAATAGCATGATGGGGTCAAAGCCTCTAATCTTCCAATGCTATCTCAGCACAGATGTTCAACTCAACGTTATGATTGTTTCTTGCCAGCACGACACTATGTGATGCGTCCATGTTCCACGAATGTCACACAAGCACACACAATGAATGAGAAAAAGTGTTTTCAAAAAAAAAATAAAAATTATGTAATAGTTTAAGCCCCAAGACTCAATCTCCCCACTGTCCCTAAGTTTTCAAAACCTACGCTCTGATACCAAGTTGTAACGCCCTTGAATTTGAAGGGTAAAAGTAATATAAATCCACGTGAAAAAAAACAATGAGATCCAAAGTCCAGGTCAAAGTCCAAGCTTGACCCACAAGGTCAAAGTCATAAACAAGATAATTCACTGGATTCCCATGCCCAAAATAAGTACATGATTTACCAATGTTATTACAAACCAAGTCAATGATGAAAACTCAATAAAATTAAAAATCATCTTTTCAAAATTATAAGTTTCAAAAAGATAAAGTAACTCCTCCGTTAAGCTTTCAAAAGGGATGCATGCATACACTCCAAGCAATCCATAACATGCTCTGTGCTGGGTACCTGAAATTATTAGGGTAATCTACTAGCTCAATAGAGAAAAGTCTACCAATCCTAAATGAAATAAAATGCAAATGAGTTATAGAAAAAGAAGACACAAGTCACGCAACAAGTTTTAAGAAACTTTAATGATTAAAGGATTGAAATCCAACCATAAGTCACTAGATTCCCTTTTCTATCATCCATCGTACCCGATACATACACGACACGCCATATGTCTCCTAAATATTTAGCATATACATCTCATTCCATTAAAACATTAGATTATACTCTGGGCATGCCATATAGGCCCCTTGTCACATCGGGCAAACCATAAAGACCTCGTGTCACTCCGGGCATACCCTATTGGGCCCCGTATTACTCCAGGCACACCCTATCGGACCCCGTCTCATCATTACCACATTATAAACTTCATTTCATGCTCATTAGTATTGTTACAGTGTCCACTTAATCATTCAACTCAATTCACGTAAGTGTCGTCGCATAACTCACACCCACAACTCTCTTTTCAAAGATTTCATGTGTCCGTACGTGTCCCACAAGTGCTTTCGACCATTGTGTCCCAAAAACTTCCTGAACAAACCACGAAATAGCATAAAGTTCATCTACCTAGTCTTGGACAAGTTTATCTAAAAGAAATCACAAGTTTCTAAACTTTAGAGGAGGATTTGGGACTTACCAAAGGTTAAAAGAACAAGAGAATGAAGTATTAAAGAATAATCGAAAAGTGTATTGATACACCATTTCGGGTGTATCAATACCCAGGTTACTAAGGTCCAGACAACAAGTGTATTAATACACTTTTTTTCTGGTGCATCAATACACAAACTACAGAATCCAGAGAACAAGTGTATTGAAACACCAGAAATGGTGTATCAATACACAAGCTGTACACGAAATTTTTTATGGCAAAGGCCAGGTTTTGGACAAGGTCTCCACCAAACTTAACGAGATAAGGTTCCCAACACAAAATTCATGGTACTAACAACTTTACGCATTAGAGAGCAAGAAATCATCAATAACTTTTCAACAACTTCATGGGAACAAGGATCAATATCAAAGATCAAGCCAAACATGACTAAAATGAGTTTTCTCAAGGAAGACAACAAATTGTACACAAAATTGATTAAGGAGAATCTATAGACACACCCACACTATACTAACACTTAGAAAAAAGTAAAATTTTCCCTACCTCAAGGTGAGAGAGCTCCAAATCAAAGAGTGAGCAAAACCCTAGCTTTTCCAAAAAGCTCAGACCGAAATACAACCTTCTGAAGCGAGAACAATGCACTCCAAGCTCAAGAACATGTGTAGTTAGACGAATCTTGGTGTGGATCTTGGAGGAATTTGAGTGTGAGAGAGTATTTTGGAGTGGAGGTTGAAGAAAATAGAGGAGAGGAGTGAGAGAGAGAGAGGGTCGGCTGATGAGAGGGGGAGAGATTATGTTTTCTCTCTCCTCTCACACACCACATGTACACACATCTCACCTAATTACACCCCAGGTCCCTGAATTGACTTGTGCAATGTAAAAAGGTCCAAACTCACTTATATCACAAAATAATCCAAGAATTAAACATTTTAAATAATTTCTCACATTTCTCCAACTTTATTTCCGAAAGAATATTTTATTTATTATTATTATTATTTAAAAAAAATATGGGTCATTACATATATGTAGTATGAACGTCCAATTTGATCTTGTCCCTTTGATTTTGTTAAAGATCACATTTCTAAGTGCCTAAACCCAAAAAAAGAGTGACCGACCTTAATGATAACTAAAAAAGAGTGACTGACTTTAATGGTAATACATATTTGTTTTCTGACCTTAATGGTAATTGTTCCTTACTTCCTAACAGTGTTTCGAACGTGCACAACAAGTTGAGTTACCGGATGGGAAGAGTTGGAATGAAACCCAACACTTGCAAAAACTTCTGGACTCACTCAGAGTTGATTTGGCGCCCGACACCTTGATTTGGAGGCTGATACTTCTAGACAACATAGGAGACCAAACTTCGCGGGTTCACTCTGGGCACTGCCAAACTCCTATTTTGACGTAGTTTGAACCGTTGAAAATTTTGTTAAGTCTACTTTCTAACTCAATTGGTTTAGGTCCAAATTTTTAAAAAAAATTAAATGTATGATAATTTTACTCTTGGTGAGTTGAAAAATGAATGATTTTGGTAAAACGGTCGTATCTCCCTCATTTCAAATTGGATTGAGACATACTATATATCGATAAAGAGGGTTTTAAAAGTAATAAAAAATGGTGGAACCCAAATGTAAAAATAAGAAAGTTTGATTTATCAAAAGTGGGCTGAAAGCAGACTAATTGAAAAATTATCGGAGCCAACTAAGGCCAAAACACATTCTAAGTGTCACGCGACACTTCCCTCCCTAGTTCTAAGGAATTCTTCATTCCCTAAGAGTTCCACATACTTCAAAAGCATCTCATTCCTCATTAAGGAATACAAAATCATTTCGTCATTGGTATTCCGCATGTGGCGGAGCTTAAAATATCTACCAAGCCAATTTAGGGTGTCTACAAGCCAGTTACAAAATATATATTAACCAGAGTCCTCAGCGGAGTCGCCAGCTTGTGGACACTCCGCCGACATTCACAAAATGGTTTTGAAAACGGTTTGATTGATTGGAGGGAGTCACCACCCGGGTTTGAGGACGGTACCCGAGAAATGTATTTACAAAATGACTCTTTTGCCCTTTTATATAGAAAACATTACACTAGTCTGCTTTCATTGAGATTTCACGGGTCCAGGAGCAAAGTTACTAGAGGAGAAGGATTTTGAAGCACCCCTCTTCCCTGGCACAATAGCCGGTCTCAACTCAACATTCAAGGAATTTGAAAAATGTTGTTTGAACAGACTTTAATCACAAATGCATACAAGAGCACGTAAATGCATTTACAAGAACAAAATGATACATGTGATACATGTGCTAAGTGTCCTGTGTGAATGATAATCATGCATAGAGCACTAAACTTTACTAAAACATGCACAAATGGTATTGAAAGATCCTAAAATACATCCTCAAACTTTATACAAATCACACCGTACTGCAATCTGGACACCCACTGTCCACAAGTCTAGGCGCCTGGGGTCAATTTAGGCGACCATCGTTGCCAAGTCCAGGCGCCTGGACATGGTGTAGGCTCCCAGAATGGGCAAGTCCAGGCGCTCGGAGTGTATTATGAGGACACTTTCCCTCATTCCAGGTGTTCACATAAACTGCAAGTTAGGTTTTGAATCTGCTTTAGCATGCATTGAAGTGTTATTTGGCTTTATGGCTCTGATCCACTTTTGAAAATCTCATTTGTATGATGAGCCAAGTTCAAAAGCTACGATTTTGATATGTTTTGGAACATGATTGAAAGAATGAGAACTGAACCACATCAAGAAAATGGGCCTTTACTAGACATGTGTATTGGATAGAATGTTCATGCACTTAAGGATTAAAGAATAGAATGGACACATGATGGATTTCCTATAAATAAGATGATGATAGGTGTGAATGTCATGATGATCTTTCCCCTAACTATAAGAGTGATGTAAAACATGTACATAACCAGCAAATGAGTACATGCAATGAATTCATAGCTCTTATCTTATCCCCAAAACCATGATCTACTCCTTTTTATGCATTTTATGAGCTAATCCAAGTGACTTTCTACATCATGATCATGATCTTTGACCTCAAGCTATACATGAATGACTCAAATATGCAAAAGAAATTGTATAAAGAACAGAAAACACAGAGATAGGAGAGGAGTCCAGGCGCCCATACTTACCACACTCAATGTGGGTGCCAAGGATTTGATCCCCTTTTTAGCACTTTTTTGTGTGTGGATAATTTGGCTTGAAATTAAAAGGGGTTAAGCAAATGTACAACCTACAAGGGGTATACCCCAGGGAGGACAAAACGAAAATAAAGGAAAGAAAGAAAAAGTATGTACTCCTTAGCACAACCCGCCGGGGTGGGAAAATGGTGGTCCTAGCACAACCCGCCAAGATAGGAAAAGATAGACAAACATTTTTGTGGTCCCACTTGATATTTGTGGTCCCGCTTTGATTAATGGCACAAAGGCCAACTGATGGTAACGGGCACAAATGCTCACTGCTTGGATATAAATTATAATGCAGTCAAACTGCATTGCTTAGATGAGCAATCCTTGGCCGTGGTCCCCACCTTTTCAAAACTTTTCACCCCATCAGCTTTATAGCTGCACGCCCTTTGCAAAACTTTATTTGCGTGTAATGGTTTAAGAGAAAGGACCGTGGGCCCCACCTTTTCACCAGACTTTTCACCCCATCAACTTTACCTTTGATTGCTGCGTGTAAATCTCCACTTTTACATAAAGTGTAAATGGTATTTCCCCAAGGAACTCACCTTTCGATGCTTGCATTTTCCAGACGTACACATATGCGGGTTAGCTGTCATTGCTTTTGGTCCAAGAGTTGAACCACCAAATAAAATAGACTGCTGTGTGTAAGTGGTATTTCCCCAAGGACTAGACTGCTGCCTCAGATAGTTTAAGAGCCAATTGGCCCACTTGCAGAGGAGAGAATGAATCTCACTCTCTTCTTCCTCAATGATTTCTAGGTAATTTCTGGGAAACAAAAATGCACGACCAGCGTAGGTCCAAGAAAAGCTTCAAACGAACACATAAGAGAAACGAGGACCAGTTATCTGAGCTCACCTTAGCAACCAGAACCGAATGTGGTATTACCCCCACCGCCGTGACACCGACGACACTTAACGGGAGGAACTAACTGCAGAGGACGAGCCAGTTTGAAAGGTGGACATCGGGATCTCAAATATCTTTAATTGTGTTTGTTGTGTATATCCCGTGAAGTATAGACCATCTCTGTGTGAACCGATTGTATTTGTTGTGTATGGTAACTGGGTATAAACGGAACCCAAGTAATTGCTGATTGCATACCTTTAAGATGATGCCCATCACCATCCGGGTGTGGTGGTTTGCTGTAGGGACTAAATCGCTTGGATTTATGCCCATAAAAAACCCAATCCCTTGTGGATGAGGCCTGCTGAATGAGTGGGGAATCAGACCCCTTAAACCCATCTAACTTGCTCAATGTTGATCTAGCCCCATTAAGGAACTGGATGTTGTATGGAAAACCAAACTGGTTGGAGGATGAGGTGCTGAAATACCCCATAGATTGGCTTGAACCCAACTTTGAAGAAGTTGCGGTTTGTGGAATGTGAATCCCTTGGACAGATTTTTGGATAGAAGTGTGACAAATCCTCCCCGAATGGTCCTTGAAAACCCAACAGATTGTTGGTTTTGTTGTAAAAATTATGATAGGAGATAAGGGGGAGTGCATTCTCTCTCTAGATTCTAGAGAGAAGCTCTTAACCCCTTTCCTCCCTCTTTCTCCTTTTGGTTTTTCAGGTACGTGCAAAGGACATTATCCTCCCGCCCATTTTTCCTTCAAACATGCGCAAACTAGGTAGAAGTCCCGGCACCTACACTGTTCAAGTCCAAGCGCTTGGACTCAATGAGGGTGCCTGGACTGAGTCTAGGCATCTAGGTGCCTCACAAGGGAGTATGGGTGCTCTTATTTTGGGGTTTTGGCTTGTTCCTAAGGTCTCTAGGGGCTTTTGGTGGGTTTATGGAAGGCTTTTGGTGGATCCTCAAGTTCTCAATCAAGCCTCGCATGCTCGTATCAGGCATTTTCATCCTTAGGAAAGTAGTGGAATTTCGACGGTTTGGATTGGGGTGTCTACAGCTTGCAAAAGGCACACTTGAGTATAAAGAAAGTTGCATTTGCATTTAAGATGGTAGTAGCATTTCAATGAAAAAAAATTCGCATCTCAAAACGAAAGAAAGAAAGGTACTGTATACTGAGTTGACAATGGGAACATTTGTTGTTGGTGCATAAAACCTTGATGGTTGAAGACATTTTCACTCCATTTCCTTATCTAATTGAAAAACATGAAGGTAGTGTAACTATCATAAGTTATCATATTCAAGCATAATGAATGTTGGAAAAATCTCAAATAGTTTTTCTTTTACCTTTTTACAGCTGCGTTTGTTGCTTGACGTTTATTTGTATTGGTATTTTCCAATTTCTTTCTTTTCCTCTCTAAAGCACTTTTCATTCTACCATATGTTTGCCCTTTTTGTCTCAAGCAGAGGGGATCCATCACTGGATTATCAGAAGCTAACAAAAGAATGATACTATTATCTTCACCTACATCTGCCCCACTTAGAGATGCTCTATATTCCTTAACTTCCACCAAAGTCCTATCCATGTTTCTCTTTGCAATCTCAATTGTGCCATCTAAAGTCGCAGCTAGATTCATTAGAGTAAATGCATTGCGCATCAATCAATTAAGGTGCAATGTCATAACTGAATCCCTATTGAATCTTGTACTACTTTAGTGGGCCTCTCTATATTATGACCTTCGTTTACAACTTTTGTCAATCTACCCAATATATATTGCTCAGGAATTGTCTTAACACCATTCAAAGTTAAAACTCTTAATGCATTATGACACAATAGTCCCAATGACTCAAAAAGTTTGCAACTACATGAGATTGTACAATTTTCTTAATTGAAGTATACAATGTACTCCCTAGTACCATCCTCCCTTCTCATCTTATAACAAATGCAATGCCTCATTAGAGATGCGTTCAACCACCGAGTACGACATTAATTGTTTGCAAAAACTCATCTTGAAACATTGAAAATATTTTATTAGTGTACAACTTGCATGCATGTTTCAAAATTCCACTGCCACAAGATTTGATACTAGGTTTTCTATGTACACACTTAAAACCATCAGTTATGTCTGCCTAACGCATCTTCTCAGCATTTTTCTTGTATTGATGCACAAATTCAGTAAGTGCCAGAGTCTTACATGCCATATGTTGAAAAACATTGTTTGTGCTCTCACTTCTCTAGCTAGAACTTATGTTGCATGAAAAGATTATCACGAGTAAAGGCAGGAGCCTATTTATTCCTAATATCATAGAGTTTCAAAAGCCATGATTAATTGGAACAACCCCATGCCTTAGCCATTTTTTCCCATGTTTCCTCAAATTCACTTTTTATTATCGCATTTATACATCAAAAAGTTAAACATCTTCCTAAAACCTGAATATACCAGAAATATTCAATGCAACATTTTTCGAGATGTACCATTGACACAAGGCGTGTTTGGTATTAGTAAGGACCTATGCGATGGCTTTTGCCATCGCATGATTCTTATCAGTGAATATGGTTTTAGGGGCCTTGTAATCCATTGATTGAAGAAAAACATCAAATAGCCAAACAAAGCTAGTTGCTGTCTCATCACACAAAAATGCACAATCGAATAGCACATTTTTCCAATGGTGATTGAACCCTACAAATGGAGCACAAATCATGTTATATTTGTTGGTCCTGTAGGTGGTGTTAAAAATTGCAACATCCTCAAAACATTCATAGTCTAGTTTGGATATTCCGTCTCTCTAAAAGAAATTAGTCATCCGATTTTCCTCATCATACGGTGTAGAAGAACATTGGATTCTCTATCTATTTATGCTTAAAATAGTTTATTACACTCTGACCATCACCCACTGCCATTCTTTTCGATCGTTCTACTTGTATGAGGTTCTGACAATCAGTTTTAGTGAACCCAACGCATGGATAACCACCACCTTCATCTAACAAGTAAGCATATGTTTGGGTTGCTCTAATACCGGCACTAGCAATGGATTTAATTACGCCCCTAGTGGTGTCATGAATTTTACGTGAAGACCTTAGCAAATGTCTCTGACCTGGTTCAATTAATGGATGATGTGTTATGAGATCAATTGACTTATTTGATACACACCATTTTCTACTTTAAAGACAACCTGAGCTTGACAACCACATCTAGTGTCTAACTTGTCATATTTCTTCTCTTCACTAGGATTAGTAAATTCTTTGAAACTCTCTCTTGAACACACAAAGCTACGTCAAATCAACTCAATTGTGCCTTTTTTGCACGTTTTTTCATCTCTTCGAATACTAAAACCCCTTTGATATGCATGATAGGTGCGCAATGTCATAGATATAAGCGCCTAAGTAGGGCAAATTAGTGCGTTAGAGGCGCGGTTTTATCCCATTTTCCACTTGATGCGGTGTGTCCTTGGTTTTTCTTGTCTTTGCTTGTTTTGTAGGTAACAGGGTGGAAGAAAACGTGCGATTGGACCTAAGGATGTGGGGCATGTTGAGATCCGGTGGGACCCAAGCAAGGACAACCAAAAGCTGAAAAGTCAACTTAAGAGGCTCGGTATCGATACAGGGAATGTCCTGTATCGATACCCAAGCACCCATCAGGAAACAGAACCCACGGGTATCGATACAGGACTTCTCCTGTATCGATACCGAGGGTCTTAAAAGCCAGCGTTTGACTTTGCCACGTGTGTTGACTTCGGGAGGGTATTTATACCTCGTTTTTACTCCGAATTAGGGTTCGAACTTTGCTAGATTTTTCTTAACTTTTCGCAGCCGTTTTCCTTTTGGAGTTTTCATCTTCCGGAGTTGTTTTTCATCGAAGTTTTGGAGTTTTTTCCGCTGTTTCGTACTTTGATTCGGTAACGTTTCTTGTTCTTTACTTTAATCTCAGTACGCGGGAGTTTGTCCGCGTTCTGTGACTCGAATCGTTGTGTTAATTGATTTCTAAGTTTAATAGCATGTTTATTTCCAGAATTTTTCCATTCGTTCAATTTATTATGTGTGAGTAGTCGTATAGGGTGTGGCCGCGGGACGAAGGTGTCCCGTGGCTAGGCTAATTTGCGTTCCACCTCGGTGCCGAATCATTCAAATTAATGCGCAGTTTTTCAATACGAAATCTTTTCTAACAAACAAACCCGGGCATTGCCAACAACAAACGCGCGCAGTGGTTGGTGACAAGTGGTGCGCATTTGTTGGGAATTCTTTTCATACTGTTAAACCCATTAATTAAATAATTGTGGTCCGAGTGAATGTGGATTAGGCTAGTTGCGGACACTGTAGTGCCCACGGCTGTGCTCTCCTGTTTTAATTAAGAGTCTAATAACTTAACTAGTTTAATTTGGTTAATTAAATCAGTCAACTGAACAAGGGGTGGCTACCTGAGAGCCAGTTCCAAACATAGAGCTAGCATTATTTGAGATCAACACCGTAGACCGTCTCTGTGGTTCGACTCCGGTACTTCCGGATTTATTGTGCTACACCGGTCGATAGTCCTACGCTTGGGACGAAATTCTAAGTTAATTTTTAATCACCCCCGCATTACATGGGCTCCGACAATGCCCGGATACATCTGACGGAAGCTCTTTAATAACCTAAAATTGCTTTTACCTTTATTAATTTGGAAAATAGGAGCAGAATGAATCCAGACCTGGCCACGGCATGTTAATCACCCCGCGACCATACCTAATGAACTACTCACTCATATTAAACTGAACAAATAACGAAATTATGAAAGAAAACATGCTTGAATAACTAAATATGGATTAAAGCAAAGATTCAGTAACAAAGTGCGGACAAACTCCCGCGAACGAAGATTTAATGAAAATAAGACAGAAGGTTACCGGAACAATATGCGAATCTACGAACAAAACTTCAAAACTTCAATGAAAAACCCTCCGGAAAGTAGAATCTCCAGAGGAAAAGTCGGCTACTACTCGGAAGCAAAAACAAAACTAAGTTCGAACCCTAATTCGACCTAAAAAGGAAGTATTTATAACCACCCAAGCAATTGAGGACCATGCCTGACAGTTTTTTTTTTTTTTTACAGAGAGAGAGAGAGAGAGAGAGAGAAATTTTTGAAACGTGGAAACCGAAAATTAATCAAATCCACAAAGATGAATCCCATGAATGCACCACCCCACGCTAAGCTTTGCACTAAAAATTGAACTCGGCCAGACCACAAGAAAAGATACTTAGAGTAAAGCAATTGCCGAATTGTTTTAAGAAATTGAAATGCCTCTAAATGCTCACGTGAACCCAAATTAATTTTCGAGTTGTGGACATAATTTGCAATAGAAGGAAGAGAAACAAAATCGTTATCATCAACACCAAGAAAATCAATATGTTCCACTACCGTTGACTTCGACGCTTCTACCAAAACCTCAGCCGCCAAGTTTGGTGTCTCAACTAATTCCTCCTCAACAAAGTCTTGGTCCCCGAAAATTAGAGACTCACCCTCACACCCATACGTCCTATCTTGCTCGTCCATTAAAGACTGCAAATAATCAATCTCAGCGTCCCACTCCTTAGTAGTGGGAGATTGCTCGATCGGACCATCATACAGAGGGCAGTGAGCTCCTCGTTCTCTAGACTCATAGGAACGCAAAAGGAAAACGTAGGCAGCGCGGATCAATAGTGGGAGATACAGGAGAGGGGGATCGACCTTTACATTAAACTCAAGGGTGAAACATTGGGTAGTTAGCTCCTCATCCCCTCCAAACTTAGAAGGTTCCACCAAACCATCATCCACCCCACCCTCAATGACAAGGTGGTCAACTTCCTCTTCTCTATCTTCCCCAGCAGTAAGCTCCTCATCCCCCCCAAATTCGGAAGGTTCCTCCAAATGATCATCAACCCATCCCTCAATGAGAAGTGGGTCGACTTCCTCTCTTCTATTGACTTGAGACGGAGAAGGAAATGTCTCCCACTCCTGTTGGACTTGCCCCACTGCCTCTGTGAGTTGAGTCAACTGGGACCTAAGGTCCTCAATTGCTTGGGTGGTTTCCGCGGTGAGGGTCATCTGCGATCGCACAAAAGTCTGTATCCTTTCCTCAAGGTTGTCATCATGAGGGGGATAGGTCAGCTCTGGGGGTGGGCCATTAGAATAAGGATCAAACCCTTGCGGGTCTTGGAAAAGGGAGCCAAATTGGGTCATGTGGTCCTGGGCAGGTTCGAACGACTGTATTTCTTGCAGAGGCATAGGCAGTGCCTGTGGTGGCATTGGGGGTTCGGAATACCCCCATGAAAAAGATGGGTGGTGGGACCCCCCTAGATTGTACGTATTTGGATATGGATCCCACCGCTGATTAATAACACTCACCCCAGCCTGATTACTTCGATAAGCTTCCTTGAGTGCATAAAAAGCAGAGCAGGTATAAACAGAATGCCCCCAACACTCACACATCTCACAGAATTCTTCCATTCTCACCTCATTCACCCAGTTGTTTCCTTGTTACTTTTTTTTTTTTTGTTTTTTTAACTCGACTCAAGACAGAAAATACTTACCACTCGACTAACTCTAGATGACTCAACCTAGAACCAAAAAGATGCTAAAAGCAAAAGACATTTTTTTATTTTTTTATTTTTTATTTTATTGACTCAGATAAAAACACAAAGATACTAACCCGAATTCTTAACACCTCTTGCCGTCCCCGGCAACGGCGCCAAAAATGCTTGACCAAAATCCTTGACCTAAATTAATGGGTTGCCCCAAGCGTAGGGCTGAGACCGGTGTAGCATAATACCCGGTAAGACCGGAATCGAATCCACAGAGACGGCGGAGAGTGCTTAACTAAAAACTCGGGTTGTGACCTTTGAAACGGCTCTTAGGTAGCCACCCTTTGTGATTTGATGGGGAAATTTACTAAACTAGAGTAAAACTGGTTTGATTAAACTGTTTAAAAGAAGATACGGTCGTACGGTTCATAACGATAGTGACCAGATCTAGATAATTCTGCTCCGTTCGATGTTCTAAAAACGTTTGATTTTAGAGAGAAAAAGGTACCCCGAAAGATGCGAATCCTTGTGGTCGCCGTTTACCCATGTACAGCGAAGAACAAGTTTTGGTCCCCCGTTCCCCGCATTACATGGGCTCCGACAATGCCCGGATACGTCTGACGGAAGCTCTTTAATAACCTAAAATTGCTTTTACCTTTATTAATTTGGAAAATAGGAGCAGAATGAATCCAGACCTGGCCACGGCGTGTTAATCACCCCGCGACCATACCTAATGAACTACTCACTCATATTAAACTGAACAAATAACGAAATTATGAAAGAAAACATGCTTGAATAACTAAATATGGATTAAAGCAAAGATTCAGTAACAAAGCGCGGACAAACTCCTGCGAACGAAGATTTAATGAAAATAAGACAGAAGGTTACCGGAACAATATGCGAATCTGCGAACAAAACTTCAATGAAAAACCCTCCGGAAAGTAGAATCTCCAGAGGAAAAGTCGGCTACTACTCGGAAGCAAAAACAAAACTAAGTTCGAACCCTAATTCGACCTAAAAAGGAAGTATTTATAACCACCCGAAGTCAACACACATGGTAGTTCAAACGACTGGTTTTAAGGCACCCGGTATCGATACAGGGAAAGACCTGTATCGATACCCAGACGTTTTGTTTGCGTATGTGCACCCCGGTATCGATACAGGGAAAGACCTGTATCGATACCGACACCTCTAAATTGCCTTCCAAGCTTCTTTGGTCGTCCTCACTTGGGTCCCACTGGTTCCCAACATGCCCAACCGCCATGTGTCCACTTTATGCACTCTTTTCGACCTGTTCCCTACAAAATAACCAAAAACAAGAAAAACCAAGGACAACACCACATCAAGTGAAAAATGGAATAAATCGCGCCTCTAACGCGCTAATTCGCCCTACTTAGGCGCTTATATCTTGAGATATTGCGCGCCTATCAATATGCATACTTATTGTACATTTCAAATGCCTCCTCTTCACTATTGGCAATCATCCCAATTGTTAACTCAAAAGTATCGGTTAGAGCAGGTAAAAAGTCATCAAGATGACTTTTATCTGCACAAAATGCAAAATAAAACATAGAATCAGACATATTGGGACATGAATAATACTTTCTAACATTGAAGAGTTGGGGAAAAAAAAAAGATATCTGTATATACAAAGTTGAATAAAAGTACTCATCTTGGTCAAGAACAAGCAAGAGAGAGAGAGAGAGAGAGAGAGAGAGAGAGAGAGAGAGAGAGATCCTCAAAAATCAAACTGGTATGAATACTTCTTTTCAATTGGCAACTGGTATGAATAATCTTACCAGCAATAGAGATAGATTTCCCTAATAATCAATCTGGTGAAGATGCGAAGAGGTGATTCGATGAGGAATGATTCAACGATGAATACAAGACTTTTGAAGAAAGATGGTGGTTTTCAGATTTCTGGATATTTGGGTGAGAGAATTCAGAAAAGAGAGAGAGGAGAGATAGATAGTTCAATGAGTAGTGTAAGGGATGGGAATGGATTAAGAATTTGAGGTTTTGGGGGGAATTTTTTATTTTTATTTTTTGTACATGGTTTTGGTGGGAAACGTGAGAGTGTGAAAAATATTTTTAAATATGCTGAAGAGAGTGAAAAATTTGTTAACGCCTAACAAAGTGAATGTTCTGTTTGCTGAGTGGAGAATGGGCCCACACTTGAATTAGTTGCTAGGCTATGATTGGCCATGGGCACCACGTTTGCGTGACAGAATGGTACCCTACTGGCACAAAAAAATTCTCGAGAGTTTGAGACACTGCCGCATCGCTAGAAATGCAAGAAGTGTTTATTGTCACAAATGGCAATCTGACGCAATCCCTGTCTCCCAAATGGACTACATCTATTTGCTGGGATGCTACTTTGCCTTCTGTTTCCCCTTTGTTAGAGGTGTCAAACGGGCCTGGATGGCATGAACATGGCATGACTTGAGCACGATTTTAGACGGGCACAACGCGGAAGTGGGCATGGCACGGTCTTGGACAGCCATGGCACTGAAGTGGGTCGGCATGGCACGGGGCACGACACAACAAAAACTTTTATTTTTCCTAATCCAAGTTAACCTTGGTTAAGATTTATTGTGACAAAAATGTATTTTCTAATCATATGTCATGTATTTCATAATAAACTTCAGTACAAATATGAAACCAACCACAAAAAATCAAACTATTTTAACAATCGAGGCCCTTCATTTTGTTGCGCTTATTGATTAAGTCATTCCCACAAAATTTTGGCTCGATCGGGTTTAGAAAGAATGTCAATCTAGACCCTATTTGATTTTTTGAAAGATACTTTTCTTATGATTGAATGGCTACGGGTATGTGATCCACTTAATTTTTTGTATGAATGGTGGACTCCATCATATGTAAAAGATAGATTGTAAGGACCCTTATTTTTATTTATTTATAATTTTCGGTAATAATGTTAGGAAAATGAGATTCATCTTTTACACGCAATTTGGAGTTCGGGTTTCTTTGGAATTGCTTGGAGAAGTCACATATTGGGTGGATTTGCAAGAACAAGCTAGGGATACCTTTTCCTTCTCATTTGGAGCTCAATCCTTGAGGTAGGGAACATTATTCTATTTCCTCTAAGTGTATGTTGGGTGAATGAATGCATTATTCTTGTTCTTGCTCCTAAAATTCTTAGTAAATTTGATTATCTCCATGGAAATGAGTTTGGCTCATGGAAATGAGTTTGGTTTTGATTGAGTTTGATTCCCACTTAATTGGTTGTTAAATCTTCAAATTGGTGCATGATATACCCTTATTCAGTGCTTAGTTGATGTTTGAAACCCCAAAATTGACATTGGTTGAAACCCCATTCATTTGTGAAAAGCTGTAAAAAATTTCATTTCGCAGCCTTCGGTATTCATACCAATTTAAGGAGGTATCGATACCATTCATTCTACTCACTGATGGTGCATTGGTATCCATACCAATTTGGTGAGGTATGGATACCAATCTTTCTGTTTGCTGATTGGGTATTGGTATCCATACCACCTTTGGGAGGTATCCATACCTTTTTCAAAAATTCTAGAAAACTCTCCTTTGGTTTCCAATTGACTTGTTCCATACTTGACATATCACATCGTACACTTCATTAATGACCGAAATATCCCTTCCTAGCCTATCGTGGTACATTTTATGATTAGTTTTGGTTTTCCTCAAGTTCTTGGACACGTGTTTGCTTCACCACAATCTATACACTACGAGTTTTCGAGCTAAATGAATCACTTAGAAGTCTTGGACATATGATGGGTTAATAAACTTTTGAAAATGGTGATCATTAATTCTAGGGCCATTGTTTGGTGTTGGTGGTGTTGGTGATGTTGGTTTAAAATTCATAAAAAGGTATTTGAAGGACGTTAAATGCTTATTCCCAACCTCTGCTTCTTTAACTTGTTATTCCGTTTACTTGATGACTATGGTCCCTATTCCGTGAAAAATGATACGTGAGGACATGTGGCAATGGGTAATGGACACATCTTCGAAATGTGGAAATATATTTAAAGACGAGCGATTGAGGGACATCCGATATTTCACATTAAGGACTTTAAACATTTGTTGGGTAAATATATCATTGTGGATCATTAACTATATGTTTGATATAACGGTTTCTTGCTTGAATGAGTGGTGGATTACAGAACGACTTGTGAAAATGAGGGGATGCGTGATTGTTCAAGGATAGATGAGACGTTACATATTATAGGTTGGTATGTGATTGTTGTACAAGTATGCTTAAAGATAGAAAGAGTTATGTTATAATAACGTTGGTATATTATTATTACCAACGTAGCTGGGCATGGTTAACTTGGCCTGTGAAACACGGAATATATTATTATTACCAGCATAGCTGGACATGGTGAACGTGGCCTGTGAAACACGGAATGTACTATTATCTTCAGGGTAGCTGGGCATGGGTGAACGTGGCCCGTGAAACACTGTTTAATTTACTAATATAGTTGGACAAGAATATTAGGGATCTATAAAACCTGGTAAGGGTTGCGGGACCCAAGACTCCGATAAATAAGTATAGAGTTAATAGAGGAGTTGAAGTGAAAAAGGGAAACTAGGTACTTAGCACGTGTGAAACACTTAGGATTTAATAAAAGAAGTTTCATGAACGAAGATAACAAGTTTATAAATGTTAATACATGGATTTTAGTTTGATTCATATATCATTCATGAGTCATCACTTTTCAATATGAAACATCGTATCTGACAAATCACGGTGTTTGTCTCATGCTCATTTCATGTGCATCTTTCATTCTCTATACCCTTAGCGTTAGTAGAAAAGTTTCCTACTGGGCTAGTGAGCTCACCCTATCATTTTCAGGTACTCGACAAAGCACATGACTTGGATGCTTGGAGTGTGGATTGCATGACATGAAGTTTACTTTTACATGAAGTTATTTTATCTTCTCCATATTGTAGACACCCTGATTTTGACCCGAGAAACTTATCAAGCATTCCCGATGATGAAATAGACCAACCGTGCATACCTTGAGGCTAAGAACAAGGCTTGAACTCACCAAACCACCCTAAACCATTCTAAACCATCCTAGAACAACCTTAAACCAACCAAAATGACCAAAATACCCTTCAAACCATCCAAAATGCTCTTCGAAATAAACCCAAGCCTACACCATCTTCTAGTACATTCAAAACCCTCTTTATTGATATATAATATGTCTCAATCCATTTTGAAATGAGGGAGATGTGCCCGTTTTACCAAAACGACTTGTTTTCCCGACCTTCTGAGGGTAAATGGTCACACACTTGGATGTACAAATTATCTTGGGTTCAAACCACTTTGGTTAGAAAGTACACTCAACAAGCTTTCCAACGCTTCAAACCACGTACAAAACGGAGTTCGGTAGCACCCGGAGCAACCCCGCAAAGTTTGGCCTGCAAGCCCTTTGAGCGCTCAAACCCCCACTTTGAGCACTCAAACCCTTCGCGCACCAGAAAATTTTCAAAGCATTTTTTAGCTGGTTTTCTAGCTAAACTATGGGGTCCCCCTGGTTTCTAAGCTTCGTTTTCACGTCAATCCCTCCAATAACACTCCCTCTCCAACTTAAATTGCAAATTACATTTTCCTCCCATTTTCTCTCTATATAAACCACCCTCCATCCATTGTTTAAGGACCCCTTGGCTGATCTCTCTCTCTCTCACCCTTCATCAGACCAAAACCACTCTCTCTCATCCTTCAATCACGTTTTACACCCTTTCTCATCCACTTCCATCATCTTCAAGCTCAAAAACACTCAAAAATCTCATCTTTAAGACCAAATACACATGGGTCTTTAAGATACCAACTGATCCTGACCTCTTTCTCACTCTAAAACTCCATAGTCAGTCCCTCTCTACTGTAATCATCCATCAATTGCAGCTCCATCATCCAAAATCCAGTAAACCAGTAAACCCACTTGATAATGCCAAAAATGGTCATCTAACCTCCAATACATCCCCATACACTCAATCGATCATCCAATCAGCCCTACACTCACACTTTACTGTCCAAAACAACCCACATTACACTTATAAACACAACCACAATCCACCCCTTCATCAAACACCCAAGTTCAAGCCTTAATCAAAGCCAAAAGGTAGAAAATCATGTGAAAAATCACGTTTTGGTCATCCTGAGGGAGACCAGTGAGTTCATGGAGGTTCCACATACCTTCTATGAGCTCACAAGGTCTTAGATATCAAGAAAAACTGATTTCAAAAATCTGAGCTCGAAATGGTTCGAGCGCTCAAATTGTGCTGATGTCACAGTTCGAGCTCTCCAACTATTTTGGCCCCTTTCATGTTTTTGTGGTTTCTGATCATATCTTATGTTGGTAACATCATTATTATGGCTTCTTGGTGGTTCAACAACTCTCGAATCAGTTTATTTTGCCTTTGATCATTGATCAATGAACCCAAAAGCCATAAAAGTGATGTTTCACCATCATCAAGCCATGGATGATCCTATTTCATGAAGCAAATAGTGCATCTCACCCCTTTTAACAATGATCAGAAAGTTTCAAGTTCATATCAATATCAAAGAATGGTAAAAAATCACAGAAACTAAGAGCCCTTGAATGGGGCTTGAGCGCTCAATGCTAGGGCTATGAGCGCTCAAGCCTTGCTCAGTTTTGGCACTTCAATCATGTTTATTCTAGTTTTGTATTCTATTTTCAATTTATGAAGCATGTGTGTGTTGATGTTTGGCTAAGCCAACCTGTTCACGAAGTGTGAGTGTGTGTTGATGTTTGGCTAAGCCAACCTGTTCACGAAGTGTGTGTGTGTTGATGTTTGGCTAAGCCAACCTGATCTCTTCTCCCTCTCATTCTAATCATGCTTATGCATGGCCCAACACTCATCTCTCACTCACGGATGCATTTTATGTTTATTTTGTCAATGTTTCTGGTTCATCAAGTACATTTACATTATTGTGTACTATCTTGAGCTTGTTGATGATCCAAATAAAGGCAGTAAGGCATGTAAACACTCAAACCATGAAGATGGTTTGAGCGCTCAAAGCCTCCCTTTGAGCGCTCAAACTGTTTTCTAGTGCATCAAGAGTTTTAATCATATCAGTTTACTAACTGCGTTTTGAATGTTTTCAATGCCTCACAATGATATATTTTTCACCCATTCTGCCTTTATTGCCTTGTTTGGTTCATCATCAAGCTTCAAGTTTTTGTTAACATGATCATACCTTTCTTCTTATTTATCAAAGTATCATTTTCAAGCAGCTTAAAGTGCATCAAACATGTTTTCATCAAAACCAGAATCATCAGAAGCATCATAAGCATATGTGAGTGAGCAAGAGTTTGAGCGCTCAAACCCTTGGCAATGGGTCAGATTGGTTTGCTCCATGTGTGTTGCATGTATCATTTTCAGTTCTCATTTTTCTGTTGTTGTTCATCATGTACTAACACTTTGTTTGCTGTTTTGTGCCTTGGCTTGTTCATATCTACATTCCATCATCACTCATGTAGATCACAATACACATGCATACACCTAAGTTCTATTGATGTGCTTATCATTGTTACATGGCTCCCATCCCCCATTTCCCGTACTTGTTCAAAGTTGAGTTGCATTCATTTCACGTAATCCCACAAAAGTCAAGTAGAGACCGGTCTTTGAACCGGGCGAGGGGGGTGCCGTAAAACCCTTCCCCTCTCATAACTGAGCTCCCGAACCTAAGATAGTATGGTGATGACGGGCCAGTAATCCTTATCCATTGAATAAGGCGCGAGTCAATCGAGTTCGGTTCCTCGGGGACAATCCGCTAAAACCCGGGTGGCGACTCCGAATCGACATCGATTCGAGGATCCCTCCGGAGGTGCGTCCACACATATTTAGTATGTATATTTTTGAGAGATGATCGTGTAACTTCTATTTACTTCAATTTTTGGTAGATTTGATAAAATGTATTAACTCTTGATACTTTTGATATCAAAATAATTGGGTTCGGGTACACATGATGAGAGACATGTGGACTTTATGTTTGAAAGTTGTATATTTGACTTTGATCATTCAATGGAGATAAGTTTGACTTAATTTAACTTACGTGGAAATTGTATGTATTTTGGGTATTAAAGTTGAGGGTGTGACATAGATGGTTCCAATCACCCAAAAAAATTTAGTTGGAGCTCGGGTTGTCCACTGTAGGACTTAAATGCTTCGGGATGCATTAAATGTGATCCGATTATGCGGTCACCGATATCCGATGATCTCTGATTTTGCCGACAGTGATGATGTCAGCTAGATGAAACTTTAATGGTTCAGATCAACCATCGTAAAAATTGACTTGATAATAACCTTTAAAACTTATACACTAAATGTGGTTGATAACAAACTAAATATTGTGTTGTAGTTGAATGTACAGTAGTCACATGAGCACGACACAATCAAGATGATCAAGACCATTGATTTTGTTGTGTCTACTAATTAAATTAATATCATAAAAATTTGGTTGAATCAGGTTTGGAAAGGTCCTTGATCGGGATGCAAACTAAATCTTGTGTTGTAGTTGAATCTATAGCAGCTATGTAACTACGACACAATCAAGATGATTGAAACCGTTGATTTTGTTGTGCCTATTAATTAAATCATAAAAATTGGGCTAAATCGGATTTGAAAACGTCCTTGATCGAGACGGAAACTAAATCTTGTGTTGTAGTTGAATCTACAGGGCTATGTGACCACGAGACAATTCAAGATGATCAAGACCGCTAATTTTGTTGTGCCTATTCATTAAATCAATATCGTAAATGTTTGGCTGAATCGGGTTTAGAAAGGTCATTGATTAGGACGCAATTTTATTAAGTAAATGAGTTTTTATATCCCAAAATATTTCACATGAAAATCAAAAGCTCCCCTAGTTTTTTATTGTAAAATTTGTCCAAATTTTTTCAAAAAATGAAAAATCCCCCCCAAATCTAAAATCCCACTCCCTCTCTCTCTCCCTCTCTCACGACTTCACCGTCAAATGTGGGCTCTCTTCGCGACTTAACTGTAAAATCACCACGTAAGTCGATTTTGCTCTTCCCACTTGTTCTCTTGGCTTGCACTTCCAGTTGAAGAATGTAAAGTTTTAAAGGCTATGCTCCATTCGAAGGAAACATGGCTAGTTGTTTTCTCAAACTATTTAGTATCGTTTACTTTTATTTCCTGCTCTGTGTAACTTTCTATATGTATCTTTAATAGCCCTTCACTTGATGGGGAATGAACGGTCTTTGTGACAACAAACGATGTTCTTTGCCTGCATTAGCTTGTTGACATGCCCTGTTCGTTCTGATTATATTGATTAACACTTTTGTATGTATGTCTCTATACAGTTTGTTTTTTAATATAATTTAAGTAGCAATAATATATCGAAGTTTCATTTTTATAGTTTCTTGTTTTTTATTTTTAACTCTTATCATGTAATATTGTTTCTGTTCTAAGGATTTAGGATTAACTCGTCATTTAAATTTTACTTTGTATTCTTTTAGAAATGATACTTTCATTTTAATACGTAGAGATTTTAATGAAAAAATTGATTGTTTGTTTTCTTGATACTGTAATTGATCCTGTTTTTCAAGGCGGCTGGAAATGTTATGTCAAAAGGACCAACGACAATGAAAGAGGAGTAGGAACACATGCAATGTCTATTCCACTAAGCCGCCCTGCAATTTGTACTTGAATTCATTTTGTCTTTGGTTTTTTCCTTTTTTTAATAGCCTCTTTCATTTGCTTTCTGAAACAGAAGTCTTTGTTTTAATCCTCTGGCTATATATTGGGTGAAGCTGCAAATTCACGATAGACGAGTGGGTGAGTGTCATGGGGAGTAGGCAGGTTGTGGAAGAAGTGGTTCAACTCCCATAGCCCGCTTGATTAAACGAAACTCGGCTAGATTAAATGAAATTCGGTTAGATTATATAATATCTTTTGACAAAACTCAAAGATGTGCCGACACGGACATGGCACAGCATGACACAACACGATGTGATGTGGTGCGGCATGATCAAGTATATGGGCCAGCACCACACAATTTAGTAAATCAATCGGCACGACACGACACGAAGCATGGTTGGCACGAAGCTGAATGGGCCATGCCGGCATGGCACAACCACCCGTTTGAAACCTCTACCCTTTTTGTGTAAAAAATTCCATCAATATGTTGATTTTAGTATTTAAGGGGTGAGGGGCATTCTCTAACTTTCAAAAGAGGGAAAGGAAATTTAAAGGGTGACTTTAAATTATTTGGTGTTTGTACGGGGAAAAATCCACGTCACCCTGGATCACGTGCTTCCTTGAATCAACCCTAAATCTGCAAAACAGAAAAAGGGTTAGAGCACCTTTGCCTCTCGTTGGCAAAGGCCCTACGAGGCCTAAGTTAGTATCTCGTACTCAAATCACAATGCGTATGAAAATTAGGTTTCACCGCGTACCTTTTGTTATGGTTGTTCCCCTGTATTTATAGGTGTAGCTGTACTTCATATTAGGCATCTCGTGCCCCTGTTTCCTTTTCTCTTTAGGAATCCTTTTCCTAATAGGACTTTCCTATGTGGGATACTCTCCTAATCACATTAGGATTACCCGTATCTACCCCTTGTCTCACGGGATTGCTTCCTTGTCACATAAGGAACCGTCTTAGAATATTCTGGAATGTCTCACCGCCCTACTCGTGGCGGTGCCGTGCTTCCACGTAGCTCGGAATAACTCGTACATAGTTCAGTTCATTACGCCGAGCTGAACTATGTATTCCAGAATGCTTTTCAAGCTATATTCGCAGCCTCTCTAGCTCGGCCATATCAGGGGCATCCCCCACGCTCTATACCGAGCTGGTACATCTTGGTGCATTAGTTCAATTTACCTTTGACCTTATTCGTGGTCAATACAGCTCGGCACAGGGATCAAGGACTCCCTATGTGGTGTCGAGCTACTCACCCTCTTGTGGTGACCACATTAGGCACGTGCTGTGCCTAACAGTAGGGTAATCATATTTTACCCACTCCAATTGCTCCCCAGCTCTGCTGCTTCTGTCACTTATCAGTAGCACGCAGAGCTTCAACGGCTTCTGATGCGTTTCCTGCACGCCTCCCCTCTACGTGGGTGGCAACTCTGTCATTGCATTTAATGCGAAATGACCCGTTGGTGGCTCGGATAAGCCCAAAGGCCGATTCCGCTGACGTTTTTCATACGTCATGTTCCACTTTTATGGGGTTTCGGGCGGGATCATTATTACTTTTCCCTCCCAAAACCCTTACAAACCTAAAAACCTCTCCCCTTCTCCTTCATACTCGTCAGAAGCAAAGAAGAGAGAGAGAAAACACTTCGTCTGCCATTTCCGTCATCTGAGTTCTCTGCAACTTCGCTCGTTTTTTCGGTTTTCGTCGGAAGACCTCCCTCCGCTCGCGTCGGAAAACACCTTACTAAGTCCGCCTTCCTCACGTAAGTGGCCCTTCTAGATTTCCATTTCTATTTCACGTTTCACCTTCCCCGCTGCTTTTCAGCGCCTGTTCATTTTCTTGTTTATCTGGGTTTCAACTGTGAAACCCTAATTTTTAAGAAATGGGTAGGCATAGAGCCCTTCTCAATACCCCAGAAAAAGTAATAGAATTCCGTAGGACGTATGGTATCCCTGCCGACGTTCGATTCCGGCTGAATAGATCAGAAGACCTAGAAGAAGAGGGTCAGGATGAGACTAGGATTCACATTCCTTTAATTTTTATAGTTGAGGGTGGCTTGAGATTCCCTCTGCACCCGTTTTTCAGAGAGGTTTGTTCTAGATGTCAGCTAAACCCTATGCAGCTCTGCCCCAACTTTGTTAGAGTGGTCATGGGCACAATTGCCCTAAACAAGCTGCTCGGCCTGCATCTAGACTGGTGGGATCTGCACTACCTATACAGTGTAGTTCCCACAGCCGACAATAATTACTATTTCAAAGCCAGGGATCCCAACCAGAAGCTCATCACTGATCTGCCAAATTCCTCAAAGGGAGAGACAGATGACTATCTCGTAGTTACCGGTAACTGGGAGCCCAGAGATGCCGAGGGGAGGACCATTGGCCTTGCCTGCCCTACTGCAATAGAAGGACTACGTTAGTATTTTTTCCTTAGCTGACTTATTCTTTGCCTTTCTAAAAACTGTAGCTGACCATCGTTTTATCACGTTGTTTTGCAGCGGACAACCTCAATCACGGTGGTCGTCTGATACACGGCAGACTTCACTGTGAGGACATCGCCAAAGCCCTCTACTTTGACGGTTTTGCTCCAACTCCAGTCGGCCTTGGCCGTTCTGCTCATTTGCTGCTAGGCTACACCCCGTCCTACTGAGGAGGAATTCGCAGAAACGGCGAGCCGCGCTCAAGACACCCCTGGCCGCCAGCCATTCCACTGACCATCACAGGCCGACCATCCGACCGAGAAAGGACTCGCGCTCGCAGGGGCCGAGCTAGAAGGGGAACTGCGCGCTCCCGAACCCCAGTAGACCTTCAGCAGCAGGTGACGTTTGCTCATATTGAAGAGATTCCAACTGCCATCCCGATCCTTGTCCGCACTGATCTTGAGCTGAGCACCTCCGGTAGAGTAACAAGGGAAGAAGAAGAAGAGGGAGAAGGAGAAGACGACGAAGCAGGTGGGGTGGACTACCGCGCACTTGTCCGCGAGATCGCCGAACACTCCTCCCAACTAGCAGACTCAGATGACTCACCGGGCTATTCTCCTTCACCGGACCGTTCAGAGATGCCTTTGCAGCCGATCAACCTCCTGGACCAGCTGACTCTTGGCGGAGCCTCCCGTGCTCCTACGGCCATTCGAACCACCCAACCTCCTCAACCACCGTCCCTTTCCCTCACCGACTGCCAGAGGGAGAAGAGACCAGCGGGGAGTTCCAATCCAGTGCCAAGGTAAAAAATCCTCCTTTTTCTTAGTTTTACTTAGCTGTATCATCAAACTTTCTTATGCACTGTTCCTTGAGTTGCAGATCATGCAGAAGGCATCCGTGGGCTTCGAGAGAGCCAAAGACGCTGAGAAGGAACTAAAAAAGGAGCAGAAGAGAGCTGAAAAAGCCGAGAGGGAAAATGCTCAATCTTCTCAATCCCTAAAGGAAGCCCGAGCTGAGGTGGAGACGCTGAAGGGAGAGCTTGCTGATTGGAGGAAGAGATCGGAGGAGGTAGAGCACGGCCTAAGTGATCAGCTGACTGCAGCAGAGGCCAAGGCGGAGGCTGAGTATGATCGAGCTGTGCTGGATGTCACAGAGAACTACAAGGCTCAAATGCCAGCCGTACAAGATGCCATATGGGGGGCGGCCTGGCGGCGCTGCCTCGAAAAGCTCGGTATCGAGAAGTCTTCCCCACATTGGGTTGACATAGAGCTGCCGAGTGAGATGGCTGCTGCCCGAGTTCAAGCAAATGCCCTGGCCCAGCCTGATCCTGAGAACCAGACCAAGCTTCCCTCCGAGCAGACTCAGACTGATGTTACCCACGCCGACTTTTCTGCCCCAGAAGATGGTGGTAACAACCCTGATCCTACCCCTGCCACTGATGCCTCCGGGCTTAGTGAAGAGGCTTGATGCCTGCTTTGAAACTTCGTCGTTTCTCTTTCTTTCCCTAGATTTTACTGCTGACCCTGCGTGGTGCTTGCTCGGCCGGGTGTGGCCTTTCCAATACTTTGATGTTTCTGCTAAGTGTTTCCGTTTAAGTGTTTTCGTACTCTGTTCTTTTTATCAAGCTTTATTGTTGAGGAATTTATCTGCATGCCAAATGATTCAAGTATCCTCTTATTTGAGCCTTTCATAGCCTAGGTGTTTTCATACTTAGGATTTATTGCAGTGTTCATTGCGGATACTTGGATTTGTTGCAATGTTCGTTGCAGGTCCAAGTGTATTCATACTTAGGATTTCTTTGCAACACGTTGCAATACTCGTTGCAAGTGTATTCATACTTGGGATTTCTTTGCAATACTCGTTGCAAATCTAAGTTTATTCATACTTAGGATTTGTTGCAATACTCGTTGCAAATCGAAGTTTATTCATACTTAGGATTTCTTGCAATACTCGTTGCAAATCTTAAGCTTATTCACACTTAGGATTTCTTGCAATACTCGTTGCAAATCTACGCATTCTCTGCTCCCTAATAGGAATCCAAATTTTTGAGGTAGAAATTTCGGTTCATATTAATCAAAATCATGATAAGAAAAGATAAAATTTCATTAATGTTAGAAATATTAAGAAAAAGCTGAATAACTAACGTTGGTGATTTTACTCGTAATCCCAACTAGGTGCTAAAAACAAATATGAATCTATTCGTATTCACCAAGGAGACGTGATCGCATTCGTAATCACGCGAACATGTTACTGGAAGAATTTCCTAAGGTTCTGGACATTCCACGGCCGTGGAACTGGGTCTCCATCCAGGTCAGCCAATCGATAGGCCACAATGCCAGCAATCCCCACAATTTGTATGGGCCTTCCCAGTTCAGTCCGAGCTTTCTGTCAGTGGATACTTTAGTGTTGGCCAGTACTTTCCTCAGGACTAAATCCCCGACCTTGAATTCTCTCGGTTGTACCTTTTTGTTATAGCTTCTTCGTAGCTGCTCTTGATATGCTGCTAAGGTTATGAGTGCACGCTCCCTCCTCTCTTCAGCGAGATCGAGCTGTTCGGCAAGGGTTTTATCGTTGCCTCCTGATTCCACGAGAGTAGTGCGAATGGTTGGCAAACCAATTTCCAAAGGAATTATTGCCTCTGTCCCATAAGCAAGGGAGTACGGCGTCTCTCCCGTAGATTGCCGGGGGGTGGTCCTGTATGCCCAGAGCACGGCTGGAAGCTCATCGGGCCATTTTCCCTTCTTCTTCTCCAATCTCTTCTTAAGACTCTTCAAGATAGTCTTATTTGAGGCCTCTGCCTGGCCATTGCTCTGTGGGTAAGCAGGGGTTGAATAATAGTTTCTGATGCCGTACTGGGCACAGAAAGCTTTGAATTTTTTGCCGAACTGGGACCCATTGTCTGAGATAATGGAGTAGGGTACTCCAAATCTTATGATTATCTTATTCCACACAAATTTCTCCACCATAGCTTCCGTGATTTTGGCAAGAGCTTCCCCTTCTATCCACTTGGTGAAATAGTCGGTGCCAATGAGTAGGAACTTTCGTTTCCCTCTTGCCATAGGGAGAGGTCCCACGATGTCCAATCCCCATTGGGCAAACGGCCATGGGCTAGTCAATGGTAACAGATCCTCAGCCGGTGCTCAGATTAGGGGAGAAAACCTCTGGCACTTCTCACAAGTATTGACAAAAGCCTTTGCATCCTCCTGCATGTAGGGCCACCAATATCCCTGGGATATTGCTCGGTGGGCTATGGATCTACCACCAGTGTGTCCCCCACAGGTTCCAGCATGGATCTCATGGAGGAATTTCTGAATAAGGACTGGGTGTACACATAATAAATATGGACCAAGGAAAGACTTTCTGTAAAGCTTACGTTCTGGAGAGAGCAAAAAACGTACTGATTTGGTTTTGATTTTGTGTGCCTCCCTCTTATCTTCTGGCAAGATCCCATCTCGTAGGTAAGCTACTATTGGGTCCATCCAGCTTGGCCCAAAGTCTGTTTCCATCACGATCTCTACTGCTCGGCCAATGCTTGGTTTGCTCAGGTAATCTACCATCACCGTGCGGCGATATTCTGTCTTGACTGCTGATCCCAAGCAAGCCAATGAATCTGCATGAGCATTCTGGCCCGAGCTGATTTGCTGAATGTGAACCTTATCAAATTTATCAAGTAGGTCCTTGGCCGCTTCTGAGTATGCGGCCATCTTCTCGCTTTTCGTAGCGTATTCCCCTGAAAGTTGGTTAACCACTAACTGTGAGTCACAAAATATTCTTAACTTTTTTACCTTGAGTTCCAGGGCACTTCTCAGTCCAGCGACCAAGGCTTCATACTCTGCCACATTGTTAGTGGCACTAAATCCGAGTCGTAGTGCTTGCTCCAAAACCAATCCTTCTGGAGAAAAAGGTACTACCCCTGCCCCAGATCCTTTGTTGCAGGCTGACCCATCAACGTAAAGCCTCCATTCGTCTGGTTCTAGATCGGCCACTCTCGTTGACTGCTCGGGATTACTAATTTGCTCCTTCTCGTGGAGAGTTGGTGGTGGCGGTGCCACTGTTGGAGTAAACTCAGCTATGAAATCCGCTAAAATTTGCCCTTTGATTGCTGTTCTTGGCTGATAATCGAGGTCAAACTGACTCAGTTCTATTGACCATTTGGAGATTCTTCCGGAGAAGTCTGCCTTTCTGAGCAAGGCCCTTAGTGGATACTCAGTGAATACGGTGATGGGATGTTGCAAGAAGTAATGGGGCAGCTTTCTTGATGCAACAACAAGAGCGTATACCAATTTTTCCAGCGGTAGGTAGCGTGTCTCAGCATCCAACAGTGTTTTGCTTATGAAATAGACTGGAGCCTGCTCCGTCCCCTTTATTCATAGGAGGACCGAGCTGACCGCATGATCAGATACTGCTAAGTATAATATCAACCGCTCCCCAGATTCTGGAGTAGAGAGTAAGGGTGGTAATGATAAGTAGCTTTTTAATTCCTGGAAAGCCCGTTCCTGCTCGGCTCCCCACTTGTAGCCTTCTCTCTTCTTCAGAAGTTGAAAGAAAGGTCTGCAGCGGTCTGAGGACTTACTGATGAAGCGATTAAGGGCCGCTGCCATCCCGGTTAACCTTTGGACCTCCTTCGTGGTCTTCGGGCTTTGAAGGCCTTGCAGAGCCGTGATTTGATCTGGGTTGGCTTCAATCCCCCTCTTAGTCACTAAGTGCCCAAGAAACTTCCCCGAGCTGACCCCAAAGGCACATTTTGAAGCGTTTAACTTCAGCTTGTATTCTCTCAGAATGTTGAAAGTTACCTTTAAGTCAGCGAGGTGATCAAGCTTTTATTCTGCTTTTTACCACCATGTCGTCGATGTAGACTTCCATGGTCTTGCCGAGCTGTTCTTTGAACATTTTAGTAACCAGCCTTTGGTAGGTTGCTCCAGCATTCCTTAGCCCAAACGGCATAACTTTGTAGCAGTAGAGCCCCCTTGGAGAGATGAAAGATGTCTTCTCCTGATCTGGTTCGTACATAGCTATTTGATGGTATCCTCGATATGCGTCAAGGAAACTCATCCTCTCATAGCCTGATGTAGCGTCCACAAGTTGATCAATTCTGGGAAGCGGGAAGCTATCTTTGGGACATGCTTTGTTGAGGCTTGTGAAGTCCACACATACCCTCCACTTTCCATTCTTTTTCTTGACTACCACAGTGTTGGCCAACCAATCTGGATAGCTCACTTCTCGTATGGAATCTGCTTCTAGTAGCCGTTCCACCTCCTCAATTACAGCGTCTGCGTGCTGTGGTGCCGATCTCCTTGCCTTCTGCACAACTGGTTTGTGCTGAGGGTCCGCGTTCAAGTGGTGGCAGATGACTTCAGGATCTATCCCGGGCATCTCCTGGGGGGTCCAAGCAAATACATCGATGTGGTCTTTAAGAAAGGTGACCAAATCTCTTTCCTCCAGCTCGGAGAAGGTCTCGCCGATCAGGAAATACTTTTCTGCATCATCCTCCTGAACCTGTATTTTCTTCAACCCCTCCACTATCTTCTTGGTAGGGTCGCCCCCGACGTCCTCCAGGGTTGGTTGATCTGGGACTTCAACTGTTTGCACCAGCTCGGCCCTTGGGGATTTTTTTAGGACCATGGTGAAACATTGATCGGCCACTTTCTGGCTGCCTTTAATGCACTCTATTCCATCTGCTCCGGGGTATTTGATCTTTTGATGGTAAGTTGAGGAGACCGCCTTCATTTTGTGCATCCATGTTCTTCCTATAATCGCGTTATAGGAGGAAGGGATGTCCACCACAAGGAAATCCGTCTTTAGTACTACTGACCCTGCTCGGACGGGCAGTGTAACCTTTCCCATAGGCCACACTGTTTGTGCACTGAAGCCGACTAGGGGGACGAGACACTTTTGCAACGAGCTGGTTGGGAGTTCCATTCTCTTGAAGGTGTCGTAGTACATGATTTCTGTGCTAGCCCCTTGATCAACAAGAATCTTTTCCACGTCGTATTCCCCTATCCGCAGGGTGATTACTAATGCGTCGTTGTGGGGTATTGATACCCCATCCAGGTCATCATCAGTGAAGGTGATTGGGGCCTCCATGACCTCCTCTGCCCTTGGCCTCTTCATGCCGAGCTTCATGACTTGCTTTGCTTGTCCGTTGACCCTCTGGATGTGCCTTATTTCATTACTTGTGTATGGGGCAACCAATCCATGTATCATATGGATCGTTCCCTTTGGACCTTTCTCGTAGTCCATTTCTTCTATCAGCTTGGCGTCGTTCTTACTATCGGCCAGGAATTCCTTTAGGTGGCCCTCTGCCACCTTCTCGTCCAGGAATTTCTTGTACTCCACACAATCCTCAGTCATATGCCCCCAATCTCTGTGATAGCTGCAGTGCTGGTTGGTAGCCCTCCTCTTTTCCGGGTTCCCAGTCATCTTTGGGGGTCTCCTGAACCATTGTTCATTCTTGATCCTGTACAGCATTTTGTAGATAGGTATATTGAAGGTTGCCATAACACTGAAATATGACTTGGGGTCTGGATCAGCTTTGTCCTTCCTCTGCTGTGTGTACTCCTTTCTTCCCGTTGTGAAGTCTTTCTTGTATATTTTTGACTCTATTGTCCTCTTCTCTGGCAGCTGAGGTTGTCCAGCCACGATCTTTCCTCCAGCCTGCAGGATGTCATCTTCTACCCGTGCATGCTCCTGAATTCTCTCCATTAATTTGGCCACAGTCTTGACTGGGTGCATGGTAAGTGATTCTCGTAGCTTACTATGCACGGGCAGACTTGTTTTGAACGTTGCCAGAGCATACTCCTCACTACAATTTTCAATTTCGTTGAAAGCTTCCCAGTAGCGCTTTGAGTACTGACGCAGGGTCTCATCATCCTTCTGTCTCATAGAGGTCAACGCATCAAAGGTTTTTGGAGCTGCTGGGCTTGTGAGGAACCGAGCGGTGAACTCCTTGGCCAGTTGGGTCCAGCATAGGATTGATCCTTCTGGGAGCTTATGGTACCAACTCAGGGCCACTTTTCCTAGGCTGGACGGGAACATTTTGCATAGCAGTGCATCATCCTGCTCATGCATAAACATGGCCTGCTGGTAGTGTTGGATATGGGCCACAGGGTCCGTGCTAGTTTCATAAGGAATGAACGCTGAGTGTTTTACCCTGCTCGGCGTCTTCTCCGCGCGAATCCAATGAGCCAGTGGTGACTTGGAGATCTGGCCTAGGGCTTCTTTAGCTGCCTCTCGTGCAGTTTTAGGACCTCCCTCAGCTCGGCCAGCGTCCCTCCTTCTCGTGTACTACTCAGGAATATGCTCGCTGGGACCAGACCTCTCATATTTGTCCCTAGCGTGCTTCCTTCTTTCTCTTTTTTCAACAGAAATGCTCCTATCTCTCCTTTTTCTTGGAGAGGCTGCTCGGTCGGTGGAGATGTTGTCGTGATGACGACTTTTCTTCTCCTGCTCATGGTGCACGGATCTCGTCCGTGAGCGTAGGTCTTTTTCTTTTTCCTGAAGCTGCTTTTTTAGGTCCTGAATCTCTCGTTCCCGTCGAGTGACTTCATGGGCCAATTCCTCTGCCTCTTGTTCTTTTCTGTCAAGGCTATTTTCCCTCTCTCGATTCCTTGTGTGCCTGTGACCATCCTTCCTTGGGGGGCTCCTTCCCCGTTCACGTCGGGCGGAGGCCGCCCCACCTCTTGGTGGCGTCTTTGAGTGTCCTGCCCTTGGAGAATCATGGCGTATTAGGCGTGTATCCCTGAATTTTGGAATCTCAGGGATATTCCCTATGTTGAACCTCTGTGTTGCTGGCTTTTTCTGTGGTGCTCTTAGAACCAGAGGAGTTCTGTCCACCCTTGTGCTCTTTCTCGTAGTATACACAAGCGTGGTACCGTCATCTTCTACGTCCCTTCGTCGTGGGGTGCACAGAAGAGGTTCTGAAAGCACCACTGTTGATCTCTGTTGAGAGGGTGAGTAGCTTTTTTGTTCCTTTCCCACAGACGGCGCCAATTGTACGGGAAAAAATCCACGTCACCCTAGATCACGTGCTTCCTTGAATCAACCCTAAATCTGCAAAACAGAAAAAAGGTTAGAGCACCTTTGCCTCTCGTTGGCAAAGGCCCTCCGAGGCCTAAGTTAGTATCTCGTACTCAAATCACAATGCGTATGAAAATTAGGTTTCACCGCGTACCTTTCGTTATGGTTGTTCCCCTGTATTTATAGGTGTAGCTGTACTTCATATTAGGCATCTCGTGCCCCTGTTTCCTTTTCTCTTTAGGAATCCTTTTCCTAATAGGACTTTCCTATGTGGGATACTCTCTTAATCACATTAGGATTACCCGTATCTACCCCTTGTCTCACGGGATTGCTTCCTTGTCACATAAGGAACCGTCTTAGAATATTCTGGAATGTCTCACCGCCCTACTCGTGGCGGTGCCGTGCTTCCACGTAGCTCGGAATAACTCGTACATAGTTCAGTTCATTACGCCGAGCTGAACTATGTATTCCAGAATGCTTTTCAATCTATATTCGCAGCCTCTCTAGCTCGGCCATATCAGGGGCATCCCCCACGCTCTATACCGAGCTGGTACATCTTGGTGCATTAGTTCAATTTACCTCTGACCTTATTCGTGGTCAATACAGCTCGGCACAGGGATCAAGGACTCCTTATGTGGTGTCGAGCTACTCACCCTCTTGTGGTGACCACATTAGGCACGTGCTGTGCCTAACAGTAGGGTAATCATATTTTACCCACTCCAGTGTTTGAAGAATTCGATGGAGCACATACTTCTTTCTTAATTCCTCAAATTTTCTGACATTTACAATTTGAGGAATCTACCGGAGATGCTCTAGGAAAAAAACGTTTGATCAAATGATTACTACCTGATTCTACAAGCACTCCCTAAACTCAAACGTATCAGAAATACACCTTAAGGGCACCTGTTAAGTTTTGTGCAAAATGGAGCTTGTTAGGTACTTTATCAACACACGTGGGTGGATCATGAACAAAAGCATGCACAACCCGCATGGATTGGTAATCTAGCATCTAATATCCAGAATATGGGTTAGCGCGTGCTCGTGTCCTATTGAGCTAGTGATCGTAAAAGAAAGAAAGGCCAACGGGACCTGAGTACGAGTAGTACAATGAACAGTCACAAATTCTAATAATGGTAATTACCGACTCATGCTTCACTTAAGTAAGGATATGTAAAACTGTCAAGTGGTAGCACAAGGAGATAAATATATATACCATCGGCACGTGAGCACATATCATCTCCTTTTGTTGAAGATCCGTTTGACACTCAACTATGAAAACAACAACAACAAAGAAACTTGGCCTGTCACATCCCCAATTTCCAACCACAATAACTAGACATTTCTCGAATAAAAGTATACTAATTCCATACATAGACTTTCAACATTTGTACGGGGATAAATCCACGTAACCCTGGATCACGTGCTTCCTTGAATCAACCCTAAATCTGCAAGACAGAGAAACGGTTAGAGCACCTTTGCCTCTCGTTGACAAAGGCCCTCCGATGCCTAAGTTAGTATCTCGTACTCAAATCACAATGCGTATGAAAATTAGGTTTCACAGCGTACCTTTCGTTATGGTTGTTCCCCTGTATTTATAGGTGTAGCTGTATTTCATATTAGGCATCTCGTGCCCCTGTTTCCTATTCCCTTTAGGAATCCTTTTCTTAATAGGACTTTCCTTTTAGGGACGAGTTCCCATATCCTGCTAGATCTCGTCTAGCAGAGGTCTTTCTTTCCATATAGGATTCTTTCCTATATGGGGTATACTCCTAATCACGTTAGGACTTCCCATATCAACCCCTTACTTATGAGATTGCTCCTTATCTCATAAGGAGTCGCTGTAGAATATTCTGGAATGTCTCACCACCTTATCCGTGGCGGTGTCGTGCTTCCACGTAGCTCGGCATGACTCGTACATAACTCAGCTACTTATGCCGTACTGAGTCCATGTATTCCAGAATGCTGTTCAAGCTTTATCCGTAGCTTCCCCAGCTCGGCCGTACCAGGGGCATCCCCTCACGACTTGTACCGAGCTGGCACATCCTGGTATATCAATTTATTCCTTTCATTCTGGCCTTACTCATGGCCAAACCAACTCGGCACAGGGCTCACGAACACCCTATGTGGTGCCGAGCTATCCATCCTTTCGTGCCGACTGTCATAGGCGCGTGCCTATGCCTAGTAGTAGGGTGATCAGATTTTTACCCACTCCAATTGCTCCCCAGCTCTGTCACTGCTGTTACTCGCCAGCGGTGTGCAGAGCTTCAACGGCTCCTGATGCATCCCTTTGCACGCCTTCCCTCCACGTGGGTGGCAACGTTGCTTTCGTATTAAATGCGAAATGACCCGTTGGTGGCTCGGATAAGCCCAAAGGACGATTCTGCTGACGTTTTTCGTGCCTCACGTTCCACTTTCATGGGGTTTCGGGCGGGATAATCATTATTTTTCCCTCTCAAATCCCTCTAAACCCAAAAAACCTCTCCCCTTCTCCTTCACTTCATACTCGTCAAAAGCAAAGAAGAGAGAGAAGAGAGTTTCGTTCGCCATTGTCGCTGTTCCAAGCTTCCTGCAATCACACTACCGGTTTTTCGTCGGAAAGCTCCGTCACCTTCCGTTTTTCGTCGGAAAGCACCCTATTAAGTTCACTCTCTCTCGTAAGTGCCCCTTCCTTAGACTTTTCCGTTTGCTCGTCAAAATTTCTATTTCGTGTTTGTCCAAGTCGTTTCTTCCAGTGTCTGTTCATCTTCTTTCCTGGGTTTCAACTGCGAAACCCTAATTTCCGGAACAAATGGGTAGGCATAGGGCCCTTCTGAGTAATCCCCAGAAAGTGATAGAGTTTCGTTAGAAATACAACATTCCTGCTGACATTCAATTTAGACTAAACAATCAAAATGACTTGAGAGAGGTAGGTTTGGATGAACAAAAAATTCTCATCCCTTTGATCTTCATCGTGGAAGGAGGCCTTAGGCTCCCTTTACACCCTTTCTTTAGGGAGGTCTGTAGTAGATGTCAACTAAACCCTATGCAGCTCTGCCCCAACTTCGTTAGGGTAGTCATGGGCACGGTTGCCCTAAACAGGCTGCTCGGCCTGAGTCTAGATTGGTGGGATCTACACTACCTTTACAGTGTAGTTCCCACAATCGACAATAACTATTATTTCAAAGCCAGGGATCCCAACCAGAAGCTCATCACCGACCTGCCAAATTCCTCAAAGGGAGAGGCAGATGACTTTCTCGTAGTCACTGGCAACTAGGAGCCCAGAGATGCCGAGGGGAGGACCATTGGCCTTGCCTGCCCCACTGCAACAGGCGGACTACATTAGTATTTTTTCCTTAGCTGACTTGTTCTTTGTCTTTCTAAAAACTGTAGCTGACCATCTTTTTATCACGTTGTTTTGCAGCGGACAATCTTAATCACGGTGGTCGTCTGATACACGGCAGACTTCACTGTGAGGACATCGCCAAAGCCCTCTACTTTGACGGCTTTGCTCCAACTCCAATTGGTCTCGGCCGCGCTGCCCACTTGCTGCTAGGCTACACCCCGTCTTACTGGGGAGGAATTTGAAGAAACGGCGAGCCGCGTTCGAGACACCCCTGGCCGCCAGCTGTCCCGTTGACCATCACAGGCCGACCATCTGATCGAGAGAGGACTCGTGCTCGCAGGGGCCGAGCTAGAAGGGGTCCTGCGCGATCAGTCGACTTTCAGCAACAGGTGACGTTCGCTCACATTGAAGAGATTCCAACTGCCATCCCGATCCTTGTTCGAGCCGACCAAGAGCCCAACACGTCCAGGAGAGTCGTTGAAGAAGAAGAGGAAGGAGTTGGTGGATTTGACCATCGCGAGCTCGTCCAATCTTTGGCCGAGCAATCTGACCTTCTTGCGGACTCTGACGACTCGCCAGGCTACTCCCCTTCTCCAGATCGTCCAGAGATGCCTCTGCAACCGATCAACCTCCTGGACCAGCTGACTCTCGGTGGAGCTTCCCGTGCTCTCCCGGCCAGCCGAGCCACCCAACCTCCTCAATCATCCCCCTCATCCCTCACTGAGCGCCAGATGGAAAAGATGCCGGCAGGAAGCCCCCAACAAGTCCAGCCTCCTGCATAGAGGAGAAGAACTGGGGATACCAGCTTATCCCCGTCTGAACTTCAGCTGTTAGCACAGCCCTGGGCCCCAACGCTTGCTCGCCCCGACGGCACCCCTGTCAATGATACTGACAAAATTTCCTCTACTGACGTGGCGTTCGGCGTCGCCAGAGCCGCTCTTCTTCCCAATGACATAGAGAGGGAGAAGAACAATTCTTATGATGTGCTGATGAAGTCCATTTTCCAGTCTAGTGCCAAGGTAAACATATCTCTGTTGCCTCCTTCTGTTGTGTTTAGACTTTCCTTCTTGCTCATGTTCTGTTTTCTTTTTTACATTCTTTTAACAGATCATGCAGAAGGCCTCTGTGGGTTTTGAGAGAGCCAAAGAGGCCGAGAACGAGCTGAAGAAGGAGCAAAAGAGGGCGGAGAGGGCTGAGAAGAAGATCGCCCAGTACTCCCAGTCCCTGAAGGAGGCCCGAGCGGAGGTGCTGAGGGAAGAGAATGCCGGTTTGGTGAAGAGGTCGGAAGAGGTTGAGCTCGGTCTGAGTAATCAGTTGACGGCGGCAGAGGCTAAGGCAGCAGCGGAGTATGACCGAGCCGTCCAAGAAGTCACAGAGAACTACAAGGCACAAATGCCAGCTGTGCAGGACACCATTTGGAAGGCAGCTTGGCGTCGCTGCCTTGAGAAGCTCGGCATCGACGAGTCCTCCACACATTGGGTTGATATGGAGCTGCCGAGCGAGATGGCCGCTGCTCATGCTCAAGCAGATGCCCAGGCTCAGAACGATCCTGAGAACCAGACCGAGCTTGCCTCCGAGCAAACTCAGATAGAAGGTACCCATGCCGACCTTTCTGTCCAAGGAGATGGTGGAAACAATCCCAATCCTACCCCAGCCACTGATGCCTCAGGGCTCAGTGAAGAGGCTTGATGCCTTCTTATTTCTCTTGTCTGTCACTTATCTAAACTCTACTCTTGGCCCTGTGTGGCTTGTTCGGTCGCCTGTGGCCTGTTTTAACTCTTGACCCTGCTTGGTCGTGTGTTGCCGTTTGATGCACTGGTTTGCTTTTACTCGTTTCAGTTCTGCTAATGTTTCTCCTTCGTGTTATGTGTTTCTGCATGCTAGGTGTTTCAAGTATCTTCATACTTGAATTTTCATACTTTGGAACCCTCTAAGTTTTTTGTCTTCATACTTAGAGATGTTGCTGTAGTATTCGTTGTAGATCTAAGTGTCTCCATACTTAGAGTGTTTTTGTTGCAATACTCGTTGCAAAGCTAAGTTTCTTCATACTTAGAGTTTTTTGTGCAATATTCGTTGCAAAGCTAAGTTTCTTCATACTTAGGATTTTTTGCAATAATCGTTGCAAATCTACGTATTCCCTGCTCCCCAATAGGAATCCAAATTTTGAGGTAGGAATTTCGGTTCATATTAATCAGAATCATGATAAGAAAAAGACAAAATTTCATTAACATTAGAAATATCAAAAAGTCTTAATGTTGGTGATTTTACTCGTAATCCCAACTAGGTGCTAAAAACAAATGTGGATTTATTCGTATTTGCTAAAAAGAGATGTGATTATATTCGTAATCACGTGTACATGTTACTGGAAGAATCTCCTAAGGTTTTGAACATTCCATGGCCGTGGAACTGGGTCCCCATCCAGGTCGGTCAAACGGTAGGCCCCAATGCCAGCAATTCCCATAATTTTGTATGGGCCTTCCTAGTTCGGACCAAGTTTTCCATCAGTGGATATTTTGGTGTTGGCCAAGACTTTCCTTAGGACTAGATCTCCAACTTTGAATTCCCTTGGCTGCACCTTCTTGTTGTAGCTTCTTCGTAGCTGTTCCTGATATGCTGCTAGGGTGATGAGTGCCCGCTCTCTTTTTTCCTCAGCAAGGTCGTGCTGCTCGGCTAGGGCTTTATCATTGCCCCCTGATTCCACAAGAGTAGTGCGAATGGTGGGCAGACCAATCTCTAGGGGAATCACTGCCTTTGTCCCATAAGCAAGGGAATACGGCGTCTCTCCCGTAGATCGCCGTGGGGTGGTCCTGTATGCCCAAAGCACGGCTGGAAGTTCATCTGGCCATTTTCCCTTCTTCTTCTCCAACCTCTTCTTGAGACTCTTTAGGATAGTCTTGTTTGAGGCCTCTGCCTGGCCATTGCTCTGCGGGTAGGCAGGGGTCGAGTAATAATTCCTGATGCCGTACTGAGCACAGAAGGCCTTGAACTTCTTGCCGAACTGGGACCCGTTATCTGAGATAATGGAGTAAGGTACTCCAAACCTTGTGATTATCTTATTCCACACAAATTTTTCTACCATAGCTTCTGTGATTTTGGCAAGAGCTTCCCCCTTTATCCATTTGGTGAAGTAGTTAGTGCCAATGAGTAGGAATTTTCGTTTCCCTGTTGCCATAGGGAGAGGACCCATGATATCCAATCCCCATTGGGAAAATGGCCATGGACTGGTTAGCGGCAGCAAATCCTCCGCCGGTGCTCGGATTAGAGGAGAAAATCTTTGGCACTTCTCACAAGTCTTGACAAAAGCCTTTGCATCCTCCTGCATGTAGGGCCACCAATATCCCTGGGATATTGCTCGGTGGGCTATGGATCTACCACCAGTGTGTCCCCCACAAGTTCCAGCATGGATCTCATTGAGGAATTTCTGAACAAGGGCTGGGTGTACGCATAATAAATATGGACCAAGGAAAGACTTTCTGTAAAGCTTACCTTCTGGAGAGAGCCAAAAACGTACTGACTTGGTTTTGATTTTATGTGCTTCCCTCTTATCTTCTGGCAAGGTCCCATCTCGAAGGTACGTCACTATTGGGTCCATCCAGCTCGGCCCAAATTCTGTTTCCATCATGATCTCAACAGATCGGCCAATGCTTGGTTCGCTCAGGTAATCCACCGTCACCGTGCGGCGATACTCCGTCCTGACTGCTGACCCCAAGCAAGCCAGCGAATCTGCATGTGCATTCTGGCCCGAGCTGATCTGCTAGATGTGTACCTCATCAAGTCTGTCTAGTAGATCCTTGGCCGCCTCTGAGTATGCGGCCATCTTCTCGCTCTTTGTAGCATATTCCCCTGAAAGTTGGTTAACTACTAACTGTGAGTCACAAAATATTCTCAGCTTTTTTACCTTGAGCTTTAGGGCACTCTTTAATCCGGCGATCAGGGCTTCATACTCTGCCACATTGTTAGTGGCACTAAATCCCAACCGTAACGCTTGCTCTAGAGCCAATCCTTCTGGAGAGAAAAGTACTACCCCTGCTCCGGATCCTTTGTTGCAGGCTGATCCATCGACGTAGAGCCTCCATTCGTCTGGATCTAGTTTGGCCGTTCTCGTTGGCTGCTCGGGATAGTTGACCTGCTCCTTCTCGTGGAGAGCTGGTGGTGGTGGAGCCACTGTTGGGGTAAACTCTGCTACAAAATCAGCCAAAATTTGGCCTTTGATTGCAGTTCTGGGCTGATAATCAAGGTCAAATTGGCTCAGCTCTATAGACCATTTCGAGATCCTGCCGGAAAAATCTGCCTTCCTAAGCAAAGCCCTCAATGGATGCTCGGTGAACACAGTGATGGGGTGCTGCAAGAAATAATGGGGCAATTTTCTTGATGCGACAACAAGAGCGTATACCAACTTCTCTAGTGGTAGGTAACGTGTCTCAGCATCTAACAATGTCTTGCTTACAAAATAAATTGGAGCTTGCTCTGTTCCCTTTATTCGTAGGAGAACCGAGTTGACCGCGTGATCAGATACTGCTAAATATAATATCAACCGCTCCCCAGCTTCTGGAGTAGAGAGTAAAGGAGGTGATGACAAGTAAATTTTCAACTCCTGGAAAGCCTGCTCCTGCTCGGCTCCCCACTCATATCCTTCTCTCTTCTTCAGAGGCTGAAAGAAAGGTTTGCACCGGTCTGAGGATTTACTGATGA